>JAODLL010044845.1:0-20278 GCA_026546735.1 Forbesichthys agassizii | reverse complement strand
ATATATATATATATATATATATATATATATATATATACACACACACACACACACACACACACACACACACACACAGTATATACTGTATATATATTTTTTATTCTCCCATCATGTTCTTAACTTGTGCATTTATACTGGTATTGAATGGTAGTAAAACACATAACTGTTAAAGTGTAGCCTATTGTATTTTGCATGTTTTATTTGTGACATTTTTATAATATGGTTCACTGGTATATTCTATTCAAATACCTTGTAAATGGAGTGTTTTCAGACAAATCATCACAGCACCGCAACATAAATGTTCACAGTAGCTCTTGGGTAAATTTCCACAGTCATTTGCGTGCTTCAGACATATGGGCCTCGCCTTCTTCATGTGCAACATGGATACTGTTACCTATACAATCACTGAACTCTGTACTGTAAACGCAACAGCTTAGTGTTACATGGCTAGTGATTATATTGACAGACTTGGGTTAGTGGTTATGGTGTGTTTAGGGGAGAAAACGTTGGATGTGAGGAGACTGCAGTTCAACTTCACATCCAGGAATATACTGTATATGCTTCACTACTCCTTGTGGCTTGTGCAAGGTGAGCATTACATGGAACATATTCTTTAGAAACAGGTCTGGGCTACGCTTCTCAACATGCTAAGTCAAACTGGACAGCATACATGCGATAATGTGAAAGAATTGTTTTTGAAGTACACAAGAGCAGCACACTTTAATGGATATGATTAACTGGTAGACATACAGTAGGGCCCTATCTTACTGTACATCAAGAAAGTGTTTTTGCTAGTTTCAGACGCAGTTGCCATGTTCCCATCCAGCGCCCACGTTGTTTAAATATCAAATGCACTTGCGTCCATACTATTGCATCCGTTGTTGGTCTAAACATGAGGCGTGGTCTGGCACATTGCTGGCACATTGTCTCGAGGCAGCAGGGAGCGACTGCCTTGATTGACCACAAAAAAGCCGGTCTAAATTCAAAGATGTAGCACATTATAAAGATAATGTTGTCTATGGAGGGTGCACAACGGACATACACTCTGCTTGTTACACACAGGGACGAGCAGGAGCGCACAAACATGCAAAGGATACAAAATTAGGAGTACAATGAAATATTATTGGTATACAGCCTACGTCGACATATTTAAAGTATCTAGCTGTTGCATAAGATGGTCTGCTCGCACGCTTTCCAAAACCCGCCAAGGTGTAAGCACACCTGTTTAAGGGAGTGAGAGGTGACACTGGTTCATTATATGTTACGCCCAAAACACACCCATAAATAATGAAGTACAACCCTTTTGAACCATGCACCTATGTAGCTGGAACAGCAGCCGTTTTATCCGCAGTTATACTATCAAGTGGATTTGGACAATCCCTAAGTGCAGTTTGCGCAATGCAATTTAGACCATGTGCTATAGCGCTATATCTTTAAAATAGGGCCCTTAAAAAATGTGATGAATAATCCTAAAAGATGAAGGCTTCTATATACTGCAGTTAGATATAGTAAGTGTCTGTAACATGGATGGTTCTGTAATCCTATTGTTGACAATCCTCTTCAAAATATACAGATTGAGAGTAATGCTTTTCAATAAGAGCTAAACTGCAATCCCCTGTTTCAACTGTTTCAAAACAACATTATGCATTTACCTTAAAATAACTCCTGCACATCATATTGATGGTACGGTACTAGTCTGAGCCTCTTCCGCCCATTAGCACTACAACACATAAGCAACTCTGTGCTGAACGTCTGATACAGCGGTTTCATAACCTTCAGCTTAAACAACAAACACTGTTCCACAAATTGTATTCATGACAAACTTATCTTAAAAGTAAAATTACACTCCACAACTGTAGGGGGAGCAGTATAGGAAAACGATTATACAAATTCTCCAAAAATATGGCTTTAAGGGTTTGTGTTGCTAGGCGTTCAAGAGGTCAGAGCCACAGGACCTGCCCTGTGGCATTGAAAGGTGCACTCAATGCCATGCATACAGCACACAGGAAACTGGCAACATAGAACAAACTCTCATTTATCACCAGTGACACCATGTCTGTCAGAATGGACCAAAGCTCACTGTGTGGTTATGGCATTGGCACAGAAAATACATGGGCTGCCACGTCAAAGACTGAGCGACAAACTGACACGTCGGCAGGCAAATATAGAGTCGGACATCAATGTGGACAGATGGACACTAAAGGAGAAGGACAGGCACAGCAGAGGGATATGCAGGAAAATATCACACAGCCATAATACCATACAGATGGGTCATTTAGTCACTCATTATATGCACTTCTATGCAAAATAATAAAATATAGGAATCTGAATTAGGCCTATACAAAGGGTTTTCTTATTAGACATATTAACATGTTTATTATTATGTCTAACCATCTTCATGGTTTCTCATGGCCCGGCCTGTTTTAAACGTATACTTTATACTGTATACTTTAGTGTGGGCAGCGCGTCAGTATTTGTGAGTGCTTAGCAAACTATGAAAGGGAAAAGTGGCTGGTACGGAGGTATCAGATGAAACCTTAGAGCAGGGAAAGCTGTTATGGAAATGGGGCCTACGTAGACACCGCCCCCACACACCCCGCACTTGTCCCCCGGCCGCATAATGCCACCAAAGAATGGGATGATGTTTGTGTCAGAGTACCCTCTAATATTCATACGTTACATTTCCCAACTTAATTGGAATGTGTCAGGCTGCATTGGCAGAGAGTGGCATCATGGCAGCTCTCGATGCGCATCCCCACGGCTGAAGAGATCCAATATAGAGAGGGGGGGGGGCAGTGGATTGCGCAGCGCTGAATGAAATGCAATTCAAAGTCAATGGGAGTAGAAAACACATTACAGAGGGCCTGGCGAGAGAGTACATGTTAAAGGAAAGATTGACTTGGATGAACACTTGAACCTGTTCACACTCCTGCTTCCTCCCTCTCTGTCACAAGCATGTGCGCGCACGCGCACACACACACACACACACTCGCACAAACACACACACACACGCGCAGTATACTGCGTTGAAATGTCAACTGCCAGCAAGATAACGTAATGTAAGATTAATTAGCTACAACTATGCAACTTGGTAGAAAAACAAATGAATGGCAAAGAAGCTTCACGTGTCTGTCTTCCTCTCGCTCTCCCACAGACACACACACAAACACATCGTCGTCAAAGGGGCTTTCATTCTAACTGCCTAGAACATTTGGCGACACCGAGAGCTGTGATTTTCTGTTATTTATGGCATACATGTGTAACAATATATGTATTTATTAAATCCTTCAAGTCCTATACCATGTAGCTTACACTCAACTGAATTACATTTTGCTGATGTCATTGTTTAACACACACACACACACACAATACAATACACTGCACACAGAAGGACTTGTCACAGTTGAAATGGTATCAAACTCACGGGAGACAGCACAAACTTGGTGTATACGTCAATGGAGGTGCACTGTTATGTTCTTTCGTTTGCTTGGACAAAAAAATGTATCCGCTTGGGAAGGAGATACCCGATTAGTCATGGAAGGCAGATAATCCTAAACCCCCATGTGTGCATGTGTGCGCGCGCACACACACACACACACACACACACACACATACACACACACACACAGTACAAGGCTTGCCCTGATCTCAAATCTGATCTCAAAACATGTTTGATTTCCATGAGTTCCGGGAGCCCTCCTCAAGCGGCTTAAGAGTATGTGATGGGTTCCGATTCCATCTGTAATGCCTACACACCACCCGATAGTCCTTTCTGAAAAACCCACTCCAGAGCAACCTTCGCAAAGGGAAAGATTCAAGGGAAGAGGTCAACCTGCGGTGGATTATTCGGACAGATGTTTTTAACCTTTGTGTTCTCGACCTTGTAAGATTGTGAAGAGCTTGTAGAGAAACAATCATGGGCCGGGCGTTTTTAACGTTGCCACAACAGAAGGTGACGTCGCATAGGACAAAGAGGGTGTACACTACAGTACAGTACATACAGTACATCTAACAGCAGTGTATATCTGGAACTGGTAGAATAGAAATATCCAGTATCCAGCAGGCATCTGGACCAAACCTGTTACATGCCACTGAGTGAGCTGCTTCACTACCTGATATTAGATGTCCATTGATCCTAGGTCCATTAGATCTCTGTCAGCTGCTACACTTATTTTAGTAAGAGTAGAACGTAAGAGGTTCTATTTTCTAGGCATTGACAGTGAATGTGTTTTTAAAAAATGTAACATTTGTGTGTATTGGAGAGTTAAGTGAGGTTGAAAATTTAACACCGCATGTCTTACAGGGATTTATTAAAGAAGAGATTGCCTTCTTTTAATAATCTTATATCGCAGAAATGAATGTTTGGCATTGTAACTCTGCTGGTGACCAGACATGCTGTTGCATTAACATGACCCAACTGGTTTTCCACTCTCTAGCATCCACAGGACATTTGACAGTTGAGTATCCGAAGACCAGCAGAGTTAGAACCACAGGATTAGGTATTCCAAGTGCCTACTCTATTTCCTTATTTCATGTATTAACCAATCTGCTAATTACAAACCCTCTTCTGTTGATTCCATTGTGTTAGGCTAGACACATAAATGATATATAAAAATACCAACCATTACCATAAAACAATGTTCCATTTAGTCTGAGCAATTACTTGCTGTGCCATAACCATTATTGTCTTTAAACCACCTGTGGCGGTGTTGGCATTGTGACACATAAACAGAAACCATTATAGTAACCTCATTGTTATACAGCCTGTAAAACAGATTCAACTAGCCTCACTGAAATGCATGCAACTCTTACAATACAAACAAACCAGTAGAGTGGAGTTAGTGTCTTTACTCCATTGTCTAGAGGTAGCTCTCGTCTTCATTCTGGAAAATGTTACTGCTTCCGTAAAATATCTAAACTGTGATGACCGGCAGATTGTGACAAGAATGGTAAGAGTATTAACTTACAATTAGATTGCAATAGCTGACTATACCTTTAATTGCTTTCCGCACTAACTGACTGTGTTGGGCGCTACTAGTTAAACTACATTTCTCAGTAGCAGCGCTGTTTTCTGAATCAAATAGCTTTTCAGTAGCGAAGCTCTTTAATTGATCAAATAGTGCGGTAGCGTCCACAGAAGCTAAATTTACCCAAGCATTTCTGAATCTTGAATCTTGAAGCTTGCCCAACACTGCTAACTGAACAACCCACCTGACTTATTATGACTGGCTTTCTTTACTATTCTTTACTGTAACTGGTTTTGAATAGCTAGTTCCCTGATTTATATGGATATTGAAGCAAATCATAGAGGCAGAGCTGGTTAAATCCAAAGGGGTTTAAAAAGGCTGCAGCACACGTATGCAGGTCTTAGCTGCTTTATATTCAGATTGTAGATAGATAAACACATTAATCCATTCTCTTACCTTTTGGAGATCCCAGTGAATGATGGGAAAAGACCAGGGAGAACCACAACCAGAGCCAGAGAGCAGGGAGCAAGAGAAGGACAGATACAGAGAGAAAGAAAAAAGAAAAAGAAGCAAACATTAGTGCTTTCCAAAATTAGAGGGCCCATTCTGCACAGAAAATGTGATAATAATTAAGTATTTTTGGCGAATTAAGCTACTGTCAGGCCTGACAGCTCCCCACTGTAATACATCTTAGCAATAATAGCCTCCATTGGGTTGTCTCTTATAGTTACACTGGCAGTGATTTGGGTAATTTAGCCTAAATCAGGTTCCTTGTGGATGAAAGCCTAAGTTGAGAATGAGATTCTAGCATTAGCCATTTTAGAGCCATTTTGCCATTAGCCATTTTTAGGGGAATGCTTTCTCTGACACAAGAGAATGAGGAGAAACCAGCTACTAAGGGATACACATAAACACATGTGCATCACGACACCCTATACACAAAGATTCAACAACACGCAACACAAATACATGAAAACTCACCCCCACACTGACACACAACTCAGTATGCATTCGGCCACAGACCAATTATATACACACACACACACGCACATAACAAGCACACATGGCAGCTGCATCCGAGAACATCTGGAGCAGAAGTCGATTGGAAGTCGAATGACAAAGCTGGCTGTGGCCCAAACTGGAAGGGGACAGATCTATGTATAATCAAAGCTATCGCCACCGCTGGACCCACTGTATACGCATACTCCCCCCCACTGACTTTCAGAGAGAAGTTCAGATGCAAAGTCAAGCAATGCCATCAATAAGTGAACGTTTTTATAGAGTTCAGTTTTCCTGTTGACCCGCACACTCATACATAACTAATTGTGCCGTTTACTTGCCACCATTTGTGGGACTTGTCGCTAAGCATTTTATTCTCGAAGAATGAAAAAAAAAAAAAGAAATAATAATAATAATAATTCCACAAAAATAACAGGCACAAAATGTCACATTACACAACAGCTTATAGTGCTTTAACACGCTTTCTGTGGTATTTACGGTGTGTTTATTTCATAACCGGGAAGGCTACAGTAAAACGCCTCCACAATACCTTGACATGCAAGAGGCCGAACAAACCTCTGTAGACGTTGAGGTACAATGTATTCTAGTTAGCAAAAACATGTGTTTGTGTGCATACTGTAATGTTGTGTGAATATATAACAGCATGTGTGTCTACAATATGTCTGCCACTGTGTATAAAAAACAACAAAACAAAGTTACTGTGATGTATCTGTAAGCACCAGCTAAATCTGCATCACTTGAGATCATTACAGAAAAAAGTAGGTTTGCTGAGTCAGGACTTATCTTTCAGGACATGAGCCACCAGGAGTATATACAGTAGACATGGAACATACAGTAATACTGTACATACGGTACACACAATTATACTATAATGGACACAGACATAATTACATACAGAGGATGCTGAGAACCCTCACTTGCTACATCGCACACCCACACACACACAGGAACAGATGGCTACAGGCTGAGTATCACATCAGTGTCAAACCCCACTTGTTACTGCAGAACACGACTTAAAGGGCCCCATTGGTGAAATGACAGGACCAAGGATGCTAATGAGGCACAATCTAATACATAATCCTCTTAGTGAGTGCTACACTTTTATTAAAGATGTATACTGCACCCGGCATCATCATCATCATCATCATTGTCACTGCTATGCAGTGAATCACAAAATGCTCTTGGCTGTAGGCCAGCAGAGACAAGAAAGATATATTAGACATGAATGAGAGGGCAGACAAATTAGAAAAGAGAGGTTTATCAATAATAATAATAATATTAATAATAATATTAATATGTTAGCAAAGTGTCAATGTGATAGATATCTATTTGGCAGAATAAACAAACAATTTTTCTTTGCATTTACCACTACCGGTAACTAAAATTGGTCTGGTTTTAAAGAGAGTGGGCTCAACTATTTTAAATTATATTTTTAGCAGAATTAACTAGAAGATTCGGTATCATTTATTTTTATTAGTTAGACATTATACTTTTGTATTTGTTGTGGAATGAGTGTGGAATTAATGTTGTATATCAGAACTATACAGATGGCGTTATAATACTAGACAAACTTGATTGCGTGTGGGTCCTTATTACGAACCATTACAGCAATTACTTGCATAGTTCAGGGAAAAAATCTTTCAAAATGTGTAATTAAGTTTTTTTTATGTATTATTACGTAAATGTAAGTGAATGTGGATGCAAATGTGTAGACTTGTTAAGTGTGTGTATATATATATATATATATATATATATATATATATATATATATTAGACTTTGTTTGTGGATTCATGTGTGTGGAGGTGTCTGTTTGTGTATATATTTCATATTTAAATGTAGTTAATTATGACTGAAAGAAGATATTTCAGTTTCTTGTGGGGTGAAAGTTAGCCACAGCTAGCCCATGTGTAAAAATAACATATATTCAAGTTTTTATTATATATATTTTCATTATGTAAGTGCCTGTTATCAGATTTCTATTAAATGTTTTTTTTATATATATAATACAAGGTGGGGTTTGAACCTACAATAGATGGCACTGTGTAAAATATGTAATCTATTACACCACCTGAACGGTGAGTTTTGGGGCTTGTATGTTTGAAGGTGAAGTGTGAATGAAAGGTGTGCTATCTTAGCTTCCTCGTTAGCCTGCTATTGTAGACTAGCTGTAGCAAGCCCACTAATAAAAAATAATAATTAGTACAGCTAAAAGATGCAGTGTGTCTACAGCATACCACTATAGCCGATGGAAGGCACCCTAAAATCAACACACGCGTAATTTGAATCCATGGCTAGCCCAACTAAACGTGTTAACAACGGCTTCACCAACATATTTATTTTGGTGTTTGTTCGAATGGGTTGAGAGGTGGGTGTGTGGACAAGCCTTTTCTCAAGGTACAGCTTAGTGTTGGCCTAGATGGATTTTGTGTGCCAACAGAGGGATTGTGTGGGTGCGTAAAAGCTGCGTATCGATACCCCTGCCTGTTAAAAACCCACTGGGCCAGACTTCACAAAGTCATGCCCACGTATTCCCCTCTGTTCCCTCCCAAAACTGGTGCGTAACAAAGTATCTCTCGCACTCTCTCTCTCTCTCTCTTCTCACAAAAGGCAGCAGCCAGGCTGGTTAAGAAAAAAAAAATCAATTCTATAGAGCAACCGGATGAAAGAAGGAAGGAAGGAAGGAGAGAAAATGTGAGAGAGAAGAAATAACCAGAGCCAAAGACGTTGGCTGCATGGTTGGAAGGCTATACTATATAATGTGTATGTGTTCAAATACACACAAAGAATTCAACATCCTCACAATGTCTATCTTGCTAAGTTTTCTTTCACCTTATATCAGCAGGTTGTGTGCACGTGTGTGTTTGTGTGCAGGTGCGCGCGTGTGTGTGTGTTTCTAGCAGTGAAATTACACAAGGAAAAGAGCACATGCTCTTAACTGCTACAATTTATGAAGATGTCTCCTTAGTCACAATACACAGTGCTCCAATGCCTTCATTGAGCGGGGGTGTTAAATGTCTTGGGGAAGAAGTGGCTAAATGGTTGGCGTGTGCAAGGTTGAGCGCACCTCTGACCTCAGTGGCAAGCTGGTCAAAAAACACTGTTCAAGACTGGCAGTACACGCTAAGCATTTCAAGCCTTTGAAAGGCATTTCTTAAATGGAAATGCTTTTCAAGGCATTCTGCACGTTCAGAGATGGTCCTATTTGTCACAGAACAACTTTACAAACAGCTCATCAATCAAATGTGTTAATGTTTTGCAGGCTGGTCCAAAACCTTTTATTTTAGTGTTTCCTGTGAGATAAATTTCCATTGTCAGTCAGAAAGGAATATATAGCATTAAGGGTTTTACAAAACATAAATAAATATCACAATAAACTCAAGCATTTCAGCTGGCGTCGGTGTGTGTGTGAGAGAGAGAGAGAGAGAGAGAGAGAGAGAGAGAGAGAGAGAGAGAGAGAGAGAATGGAAATAGAGAGATAGAGATGGAAATAGAGAGAGAGACAGAGAGATAGAGAGAAAGAGAGATATGGAAATAGAGAGAGAGAGAGAGAGATGGAAATAGAGAGGGAGAAAGAGAGAGATGGAAATAGAGAGGGAGATAGGGAGATAGAGAGAGAGACAGAGAGACACAGAGAGAGATATGGATGTAGGGAGGCTGAGCCGATATGAGATGAGAGGGCTGGCTGCATGGTAAACCCACAGAGGGGAGGGAGAACAAAGCACGAGCAGGCAGGGGAGCACAAGGTGTGGGGAGACAGAACGTGTGGGAGTGAGAGAGTGGGAGGTGAAGAGAGAGACTTAGAAGAGAGGGATGGTGGTATTGAGGGTGTGTGTGTGTGTGGGGGGGTGATGTCTCACCCAGTATGCCAGCTTAACACACACACACACACACACCACCACCCACCAGCAAGCCCGTAGCGGCAGATGGACCACAGCAACCTTCAATCTTCATTGCTGAGACTGAACACCCTGCAGCGACGGCTGAGTGCATGTGCGTGCGTGCACGTGTGTACATACGTATGTATGGCACCCGTCCCCTGTGAGAGGCAGAAGGGGCGCCGTGCTGCCCTCTCTACTCCCCCTCGCCTGACATCTTTGCAAAAGGCATGGCGCGAGGAGTCCGCATCTGCCCTGGCGCCCCCATGTGGCTCGCCCGGTGAGCTGCGGCTCACGCTCGCTTTCTAGGCCAGCGGAGCGGGCGGGACCCTTTAAACGTCGGAAGGCGTCGTGAGCGGGGAAAAAGAAAAGAGGTACAGGTATATAAGCGCGACGACGTTCGCCCACGCTTGCATCAGTTGTTCGGGTGGAAATATTGCGAGGCTAATATTGGACGAGCTTGGCGAACAGAGTCGGTGGGCCTGGAACTCATCAAAGCTTGATTAGCTGTGCATAACAAGGCAGGCCTGTTTTCTGCAATTGCCTGGTCCTCTGCAGACCCCCTTGAACCCCATCTGCCCTCAGAGCTTCACCCCCCCGCCCGTCTCACAGAGAGAAAACTTGTGTTCTTGTTCGTCGTACAAGTGTAGTCCGACTTGTAGTCGGCATTGTCATGTTCCTGGCCCCGGTGATTTGTCCAGAACAGCGGGTTCATCTGTGGGAGACAATATTAATGATACCCTAGCAGGCTCCCACTGTGCCTGTCATGCACGCACGCACGCACGCACGCACGCATGCACATGATCCATACAGTAACGTTTTCTTAGTTGTAGGCAAAAGTGCCTTTAAAAGCCTGTGTATCCATCATTTAGCACCAGGTCCACACATATTGTATAACACATCTCATTAGGGACCTTTTTTATAGACGTGCCATTGCAGGGTTAACACAGCGGTGGCTAATGCAATTAAATAATGAGTATTTGCTTTAAATGAGCTCTGAACAGTATTGATTCCTAATCCCTATTCAGATGGGATTAGTTTTACATGGGGAGGCGGAATAATGTAATTATTACAAGACTTTCTCAGTGATATTGGTGCTGTAATGAATATGTTGTTTCAGTTTTGCTGTGCGCTCATGTGCGCTCAAGATTCCATTGCCTTTTAGCTTCTGTAACACAAGTTGTAGAAATAATTTGAGGTTTTACTAATCCTGTGCAAATAGGCTTGTAAATATTCCTTCATATCCTGCAGAGTTTTCCAGTTTTTCTCAAGAATGGAGGCGTTCAAACAGGTATTTTGTGTCATAATGCATGGTTGTACAACACTTGCATCCAGAAGATGATCCAGAGGACTCCTCAGGGGTGTGATGCTTCGTCTTGTTTTCTGGGTGTGATGGCAGTCAAGACAACACTCCCATTTCTGTCATTTATACTGAGATGTCCTATCCAGTGCGAGTCATAAATATGACAGACGTCCTGTGGTTTATTGACATTACTCGACCATGTAAAACTAGTCCTCTACAAAGAGGCTTTTGTCAAATTTTGCACAAATGAAATAAACATATTTTGACCATGTTCCCACCTAACACAAAAATCCCAAATAGTAGTGTTTTATTTTAAGTTTGAAAGACCTCACCTTGAACCAACACAGTTGAGAACAACTGTTTTGAAGTCAATGCTAATATTTATGCTAGTATATAGGGTACTAGTAGCATGGTTTTTAAAAAGTTTCCTGGGTGGTTTAACCTTAGAGCAAATCTAGGTTGTGAGTTTAGCAAACAGATGCAAACAAATAATTAACAAAATAACAAATCTCAACACATGCTGTATTACAACAAAACATTGATGCAGCGATGAGCGTGTAGGGCATCTGTCCCCTGCCTGATGTGCCATCTGTGAGACATGGCATTGCCAGGGACAGCCCCTAATAAGACAATCTATCATTTAGCAATAGACACAGTCAATAACAGAGCACACTTGGGAAAATTACAATCAGTCAAGTCAAGGGTGATGAAATCTTTTAAAAAATTACCCACAACATTAGTTTCCAAGAAAAAAAATCAAAAAAATCCATTTACAACATCACAATGTGTGTAGGTGGGGTAGATAACTATGTGACCTTATAAGAGTGGCAAGGGGAGGAGTAGAGGAAAGTGTAAGACAATCAGTGTTGGAGTTTCATGTTCGTGGCTCAAGGAGTGTATCTTACAGTTTATTGTACATACCCCTATCTATACCTACCTCTTCAAATGACAGACTTCTATGATAAAGGGTTTGCTATTCATTAGCTCTTATGTTCTTCTACTTTTCTTGTGCCAACTTTCATCAAAATTAATCTAAATGAATCTAATGTAATGATTATGTGACACTCCCCCGGACAAACGCCATGTTTCTTTTTAAAATGCACAGCACAGTCCTGAGTGTCTTTGCCCTTGTTATGCATGTGTGTTTACCAAGGCTAGGTAATTATCAGTTACAAATACTAGCATATAGATAATTTTCTATGTAAGCTTCCTTAATTCCTCCATACGCTGAAAAGCCAACATATTCTATGTAAGGTTCTGTTCCAATCAGAGGCTGTGTTTACCCTATGTACATATGCTATTATCTACAATGACAGGTGAACTATGTAAAGCAGCAGCATTATCAGTCAGTACAATGAGTCCCAAAACATGTTTGCTATAGTTGGTTCAAGGCAATTGGTCACTTGCATCAGCAAAGCAATTATTACATGTCTGGATGGGCACTTGCCTGTAACCTTCAATATACTAGATGTAGATGAACAATGTAGCAAATATTTATAAATAAATAATAATAAAAGAGGAGCCGGTCAAGAAAACATTGGAAGCAGAGTATTGATTCATGCTATTTTTCTTCCCCATTTGACTCACTTCAGTAGATGTTCTACTGTGTCCTATCAATTGGACGAAATGTTCACAGTTCCTTTCTAAATAGTAGCTACATTGTACAGTAACTCCCTTTGGAATAACTGGCCAAGCTAACACCAACACAACTCACTAACTCACACTAACCAACAAATACACACAGATCATACAGGCATTCTGTAGGTAACATACCAATGCATGTATACGCAGGTATGATACATGTAACCTTTATGACCCTGAATATATGATCTCAGAATATTAACAAAATGAATGAACATCCATCCATCCATCTTCTCCCACTTATCCAAAGTCGGGTCTCGGGGTGGGGGTGGGCACATGAATGGAATATTTATTACTTAAATTGTCATTTTATCTGACATGAAACCGTTTCGTTAAAATCTTACAGGAAACAGAAGAAGCATGAATTATTATTGGAAGATAAATAATTTACTGAACTTCTATTGGAAAAGTTGCTCTTGGTAGAAAAGTCTTACGGGCATGGAGGCTGATGTCACTCAAAATAAGAGATGGGTACAAAAACGCCCCGCTAATCCTAAAACGTGATACATTTCATTGCGTCATGTCTCAATCTCTCCCTGGGATTTAGCAAGGAAACCTGTGTAACAAGCTGTGTCATTTTGTTTTCCAAAGGCCTCCAGTGAGACTACGCTCTTCAATCAATCAGGAAGCAGCGCTTTCTGCCCTGCAAGGATGAGGGAATGGTGATGTGAACATCTGACGGGGGCGCCACCGCCTTTCAACACCAGCTCTACCGCCTGCTTCATATGATTCGGCCATCTCTATACACAGTACTGTATATTGTTTTTAATAGGTACACTCCATGCCTCGTGGCATAAGGCAGCATAAGTGTTAGAATTTAGTTTAAAAAACAGTGCTCCTAGTCTACCCAACTCCCAAAATCAAATTTCAAACATAAAACGGTGTGCATGCATAAATATGTGACTTCTTCCACTCGGGAGCTAAAGACATATTATCGCGTTGGGAGGATTTACCATCTTATTAAGGTGAGAGGTGGCCTTGAGCTGTAGTGTCTGACATCTTCTGACACATATTGGGAGTTTGTCTACGCCGACAGACGGCAGTGAAAACCGTGGAAGTCTGCTTTCTTTCTTACATAAGTCCTGTTTTGCAAAAGCACACACACACACACACACACACACACACACACACACACACACACACACACACACACACACACACACACACACACACAACACACTGTGGCTTAACACTGTAGCTACAGATGAACTGAGAGCCCAGACAGGGCATGAGAACAGACTTGGGAAGCGGGCCAAGTCACAAGGGCATCACTCACTCTGTTTTGTTTCGTCTGACAGTCTCTCCATCCCTAAATACTCTTGAACTGCCAGCTTGGGGCAAAACGGTGCACACAATCCTCAAATGTTATTTGGCAGACATATGCTTCATATATGCCTGCCTGAACATGCGTGGGCACGCTGGGGAGGCAGAAGAGGTGCACTGTGTTTTTCCTGTTTGTTTGTGTGTGTGTGTGTGTGTGTGTGTGTGTGTGTGTGTGTGTGTGTGTGCCTTGTGCGTACACATCTTCCCTCTGCTCTGGTGAGAGAAGCAGGTGCTCTGCTACAGCTTAGGGAATGACACGCACACACACACGCTAACATTTCAATTCCCAAACCAGTTTTACCATCAGCAACTGCCTCAATGGGCTTTACCTATCAAGTAAAGCAAATATACAGCATACCTTTGCTATAGCATAGTATGTATCTTGTATACTATAGCATTGTCATAACAAACATACAGTGTATACATTCAAACTTGCATGAATCCTGTTCTTGCATAGCCTCTGTAACCATGACTCATTTATGTGTTGTTGTTGTTGAGGTCACTTTGACGCAGGTTTTCATGGCGTTTGCTGTAATCATACTTTCACACTAACCGTATTGGTGCATTTCGCCTAGGTCTTAGGTCACAATTAGGTCTGTATAATGTATTTGCTATTGTCTAGACTCCATAGCTTACATTTTATCCTCCAGCACAGCCCATTCGACGTTCTGTTCCGCTGCTAATGTTACATTTTTGATGCTTGTCCCCATGTTTAAGCTCCCACCTCAATCCGTTTCTCAGGAGTAAAAACTAAAATGTGCCACAAATGTTAACCGAGGATTTTGCATGGCATGAGTAACACAGTCAATGACAGGTCGCAGGATTCCAATAAAGATACAAAAACATGCAATAATCCTATCCCCAGTGGTGTTACCATATGTACCCCAGGTTGTAATTAACTAGAGCGTTTATTGACACGTTTCTTTTAGGGAAGCCATTTTTAACCTGGTGGGGAAGGGGGATGCTGTTCTCTCATACATTCCCCTGTGGAGGTCGCTCAGAGGTCGTTGCCTTCCAGAGAATGGCAGAGCGACTCGCCTGAAGATAAGACTAAGACTTTGACGGCAACAATGGGCAGGGGAAATAGAAAGTGGGCGCATTTAAGATGGCTGTGAATGAGACCACCGCTGAGCGACGAGATCAGAGGGTGTTGGTGAAGCAGCTCTGCGCTGTGTCTTTTGTGTTCTCTCAGGTCTGATTCAAGAGGGGAATCAATGATCTTAAAGGGACTAAATGCTGTTCTTTTGGTGTTTACTACTGAAGCACTTCTGTATGCTCAACTAAAGCATAGCTTTTGAAGAATTACAATATGATGACGCACACACACGTCTATATGTTGGTGGGAGAGTATGTGGGTCTAAACGACGTCCTTCGGCAACTTGGAAGCATGATATGCCCTCCATGACACACACACACACACACGCACGTCAATCTGGCATGGTCTCAGCTGGAGGTGAGTCTATCCATGTGCAGCTCACACCTGCCCAGGGCAACCTGGCAATCTCTCAAACACACACACACACACAAACAGACTTATCCAGTATGCATCCTCATGGAACATAAAGGCTGAGGCTTCATCAATAATTAATAAATCAACTCCAAGATGAAATAGAGGGATTGACACTGCAAATGACCCACAGCCAATCTATTTATCTCAAAGTCATGTCTTCAAAAGGTTTGTTGGTAGCAAGCGTGCATCTGAACTAAATGATGATACTTCATTTAACGTCAACAAACCGGTCGAAAGACTGGATTTTGTTATTGTGTTGGTGAGAAAACTGGTTTTCCATGCATTACCTGTACTGCACTTGTACTGCACTTGTTTTTCTTTATGTAATCAGAAATTAAATTGTGATGAAATTGTGACTCACAAGAAAATATGTGTGATATATTTGTTCAACTTTATTTACAGATAATGTGCTGTATCATGACCCACATGTGTCCTTGAATTCTATTTTCCAGTTCAAAATACAAAATTGCGCATAAACAGTAAGGCAGAATCTGGTTGGACATGATAATATTGCTTTAACCAATCAATTGTGGCTATGGTCAGTACAACAATTGTAACTTAAAAAGGTTTTTATTTTTAAAACAATATATGTACTGTATAATGGTCCACTGTTCACATTTTCTTCTGCAATTGACTTCCACTGTTCCAAAAAAAAAAACTTTTCTATAAAGCTCAACACCATATACTGGTAGCATACTTCCAGGAAGCAGTATTCTGTTAAAGACAACATATGTTTCGCCCCACTACTAAGTGAATAACCTCTACGTTGCTTACATCTCCATTCAGAACATCACAACTGGCTTTGATCACTCCTTTAACGCTAGGGATTGAAAGTATCCTCTTCCTGACAATGGCCCATCATACATCTTTGCACTGCAGGAAAAGCCTGGTGTTTTTCGATATATGTGACAGTTAAGACGAAGCGACAAAATAGTGCCTTGTGTTTCCATCAGAGGCCATCGGCCCCCTTGTTGACCAAGTGGACCAGATCCTCAAGCTCCTCAACACTATCGATCAGGTAGACGAAAAGCATACGGATCCTACTGTACACATTCACTTCACGGACAAAGAAATACAGATTTCACCACACACATACAGGAGAGGCTATAGCTGAGGGGAAAGGAGTGATAAGAGTGGTCGGGAGCGGTGAGAGGAGGTTAAAGCAAACATTGTGTCAGTCCTCAGCCGTCTGTGAGCTGTTATATCTCAACAGCCAATACAAGATGTCAGTCAGGCAGCTGTCTGGCCTCACGGTGTCAGTGTAATGAACGGAGGCACTTCACACTTTATTACAGCAAAGTAGCATAAAATGAACGAAAGATGCTGAGATGGAAGGCTTCGTATGTCGGCACAGACAATTATGAATGCACACAAAGTGAGTCACACAAAAATAGTCTGTTGAGTGAGTTCACCTTCAGACACTGAAAACAGTTAGCCCAGCAGGGGGCGCTATAAGGAAAAATAATGGAGAAGTTCATATTTACACCAATTTTTTTAAGCCAATACACTTTTTGTCTAATTAACCAAATAGCTCCTCGCATTTCGCTTTACCTTACCGTTCGTGTTGAAAAAAGAATCTGATACGTCTACACAGCCCTGGCTTTGTGAATAGGAACATAAACAAAGTGGCGAACACATCTCACAGCAACAATGGCCTAAGCTTTGCAATGTGTTTCAATGCGTGTGGTTAGGGTTAGGGAGATTGACCAACCCTGATTTTAAGGGTTTAAAGTGTAGTTATAATTGCATATCTTTAAAGTCTCAAGCAGATCATTCACGTTACAGACATGAGACCTTTGGATATAGTGGAGATTCCCAATATTGAATGAGAAAATACATTAAAAAAAATATACATCATTTCAATAAAATTGTCCAACATCCATTAAACTCAGACTGGTACCCACACAGTATGTGACCATAATTGCTAGAAAATCCACTTTGCCATTGCCCTGTTGCGGCGTGCCTTGGGTCCTGTCCATGGCTTCTTCGTCAACAAACCAGGAGCCATTAGTGACTAATAGTAGGACAGAGGAGCAGATAGGGGTTGGACGTCGCTATAGCACAGGTAGCGTTATGTTAAGCTGAAGCCAGTCTGTCTTAATGAGACGGGATGACATGGGCTGGTACACCCCAGCAGACCTGCCTCGTGCACCAGACACTCAGCTGTCAATCAAATCTCATAGCCAGGGGGACAAGTGGCTTGATTTGCATTCACGTGTAGTACTTTCGTTTCAGTGAAGTACGTGTATGTGTGTGCATGTGAGATTGTGTGCTAAAGTAAAGGTATGTGTGCACTATTTTGTTTAGCTCCGCCGAGTGTAGCAGCATCCGTCAGCACGCGTGTGTGTGTGTGCCTCAGATTGTGTATGGAGATGACAATACCCATAATGCAACACAAGACAACCGATTTGGCCTTCCGAAAGCATGTGTGTGTGTGTTCACACAACAGACTTCAGTGTCTTTATAAGTATGATTGGCAGGAGACAGGTGTCTGCTAATTGCCTGGTTTGGATTAGTAATGGATGGCAGGCCTATACTTTGATACCTGAAAAGCTGATGGGGTATTAGAATGCCATGGGCCATCAGCAACACTTCAGAACTGTGAAACTTGCATGTGTGTTGGGATGGTATTATTTTTTTTCTTACATGGTTTACTGGCATTTACTGGTTAAAGTGTATGTTTATGCAATAGCTAAGGTTAAGGTAAGAGACTGTAAGGTTAAGGTAAGATACTGTAAGGTTAAGATAAGATACTGTAAGGTTAGGTCTTAGGTTATGGCTTATTGTACTGTGGTAGACGGAACACATAAATAACTAACATGCTGTGACAGTCTCTATGGTGAACTAGTGACCGTCTAAAAGATAGCGATGAAGAGACCAAAACAGGTTAGCACACGTGAAAAAGATCCATTATCTCATCACCAAAAGAAAACGTTGAAAATGGCTCCTGTGAACGTACGCAGAGTAGGCAGATAGCCACTACATGTCCCCCTCTCCCTGTGGAGGTTTCTCCGGTCTGTCAGGCCGGGCTAACCGTCATGCTTCCACCTGACGCCACCCCCGGGACACCCTCCCTCTGATTATAGCTCGATGGGAGTCATCAATCTTCCTGACAGCAGTGGCATGCTGCGGAGTTATGGCTGTTGTATAATGAATTGAAATCAACAACCACAATGCGGGTGTCCGCTGAGCCCCCGTGTGTGTGCGTGTGTGTGTGTGCGCAAGTGCACATTCTTGTGATTTCTTTAAATACTTTGTGTGTATCAAGTACTATTAGTACTGTATATATTATATATACTGTATATTATGCCTCTTTGCATGCACTCTTATCCAATCCCCATGGTCAGGCGTGTTTCAATCCAATCCAAATATAGAGCGTTCTATATTTCCCTTTATGCTCATGCACAGAACTGTTGGACTTGGGCGGAAGATCAGGGCGATGTTCCGTCTACACTCTGCTATCACATCCCTTTCATTATAAGTGGGCCTTCAGGCGAGATCCACTCTATATGCTATTGAATGCCTGAAGGGCCCAGGGTGAATGATTATATT
Source organism: Forbesichthys agassizii (assembly GCA_026546735.1). Lineage (NCBI taxonomy): Eukaryota > Metazoa > Chordata > Actinopteri > Percopsiformes > Amblyopsidae > Forbesichthys > Forbesichthys agassizii. The sequence continues at coordinate 1,086 of JAODLL010044845.1, read as the reverse complement.
TCAGATGCTCCCTTATTGAGGCGGTGTGATGGGGTAGGGACGAACTGGTTCGCAGAACGGGGGCAGCACTGTGACACACACACACACACACACACGCTCATGCTCATACAAATTCTCACACAGAGTCCTATCAGCGCATGCTCTAAGAGTCCACCAAGGGCAAAACTGTCTCCGCTAAAACCCAAAAGAGAAAAGAGCGTTTCCAGCCGCCTCTTATCGGGACCTCTTAACATTGTGCAGAATGGTATTGGATAGACACAATGGAACATACAGCACAGTAACCAGGAGCCTGCAGTAGAAAGGACCTTGGGCCCTATCTTACACTGGGCACAAAGCAAGTGTCTTCGCTAGATTCAGACCGACACAGTTGTCATTTTACTTCATTTTACAGCGCCCACGCTGACTAAATAGCAAATGCACCCGTGGGTGTGTTGGTCTAAACATGAGATGTGGTCTAGCGGCATTGTTGGCGCGATACTGTATTTAGGCAGTGGAAAGTGGTTGACCAGCAACAATCTGGTCTAAAGTCAATGTGAATATGGCAACGAACATACACACTGCTTGTTACAGGGATGGAAACATGAGAATGATTAGAGATTAATAGAGTACAATGTGACATGTTTGTGTGTAGCCTACATCAGCACATTTGAGGGATCTCGCAGATGGTCTACTCATGCACTTTCGTAATCCCGCCGGTATAATAGCAATCTGCCAAGGTGCAAGCTCACCTGGATTTTTGAAGGGAATGGAAGATTTCACTGATTGGTTTGTCGGATGTTACGCCCAAAACACACCCATGAATAATAAACAGAATATGTACAACCCTTTTGAACCACAGAGCCGTTTTATACACCGTTCAAGTATTAAAAGTGGATTTGGACAGGCCCTGAATGCAGTTTGCACCTTGCGCATTACACCATGCACTTGCATCGTTAAAACAGGGGCCTTTTCTCTGCTCCTCAATACAGACAGACGTCACAGGAATGGTCAGACTGTGGATTAAATGCCTAAAAGGAGATATGTGCGCTCTCTCTCTCTCTCTCTCTCTCTCTCTCTCTCTCTCTCTCTCTCTCTCTCTCTCTCGCT
>JAODLL010044834.1:0-20280 GCA_026546735.1 Forbesichthys agassizii | reverse complement strand
CATCCTTGATGAGAACAGAAACAGGCTCAAACCTGACAAGGTAGAGATGTTAGTTTTCATTAAGAAAAACATACATTTCCTTCTGTGAAACTTACTACTGTGATGACCGTAAGAGTTAGGAGTGCAGTTCCTAGAAGCACATTACTGACTTTGCACACACTGTGGCACTTTATTTTTTTATTTGTTTACATGCCTGCCGGGTATTTTAAGTTAAGGTGCTATTTGTTTTTATATTAGACTTTTTTTTATATTTACTGTTGCACAAGTCCAAAAGTGAAGAATTTGTTATTATTTGATTGTCCAAGCTACCTCACAGAAGTGCTCTGTTTGTTAACTGAGTTGTTGAATAATACAAATAAGGAACATCCTGGTTCACGGATCTGTGTTTTCTTTATTTTTTTAAAATATATTATAGAATTATCGGATCGGGAATCTGTATCGGCAGATACTCAAAATCAAATGACTCGGACTCAAGGGCAAAAAAACCTGATCGGGACATCCCTACTCTCATCCTTAACGGGCGGTCACAGGGCATACCGGTAGGTTTGATAGGAAATTGATAACTCATTCGGTATAGGTTCTACTATTTCATTTCATTTTGTTGGACTGCACTTTATTAAATGTTTCTCATGGGGCTTACATAGCTGCTGATGCATAGATGTCCTCTACCATCACCACAGTAGACTTATAACCTTTTTTGTCACAGAGACAGCTGGTTTCATGATCGCAAAGGAAAGATGGATGAGAGGTGACAGAGATGTGTTCCACACAGTGATCAATCATCTGTTGACTGAACCAAATTCTGGGCCCAGGTTGTCTCAGGACATAGTGCTTAGCGCAAACTCCCTGAGGAGCTTACAGAAGACCTGCCCTATGTCATATTCAACCTTGGAGTACCTTCAAGTTCACAGTCAATCTTCTGCTGCTTACTGTGTAGATATATGAAACGGATTTCTAATAAGTGCGGTTGAGAGCCATGCACAATGCACTAATTACTGCGTGACTGAAGTGCTGGCCGGGTTGCCATGGAGATGGGTTTAACAACTTGGATTGCCATTATCACAGATCATTAGGCGGAGCCTCTTCTGGGGGCCAGGTGAGGTCATGAGAACACTGCTAGCCAATGGTCAACTGGAAATCTTGGCCAACGACCTTGTCAGAGACATGGAATGGACACAAAGTGTGCACAAAGGCAGTCCCCATTCTGTCACAATCACAGGGCCTAATCCTAAAAGCAAACAGGCAAGGCCAGGACAAAAAATCACACCGCTTTGTGCCATGTTTAGTAAATCAATGTCACTGCCAACTCTGCCGGGATTAGTGTAACCAAATGCCTGGTTCTCTTTTTATTTTGTAATGGTTTTGCTCTCAAAATATTGTTGACCAACTGATTTCTTATATAATGAATAGGACTCATAGGAGACTGACAAAGCTGTATTGCACTTCGACAGTGCTTCGTGGGGATGATGGGGATGAGAAGTACCTCTAGAAGAAGAACCTCTAGGAACCTCTAGGATCACCAATTATTGGATTTTTTTAACCAGAATCATGTAATGTCAAAGACCACCACTGATATTAAACAGGTTTCTTCCAGGTGTGCTGAGGCTTGGCCCTGACTAACAGTGCGTCTACTAGCCTGTCTTCAGCTGAAATGCCAAATATAATCGTTTAGGTACCTACGCAGTACACAAAAGCCTAAATGAGCACTAAATGCTTCTGTGGAATGAGAACGAGGCCAATTTGAAGAGGGAGCATGCCGGGTGGTTTGCTCCTCCTTGAAGAAAGCATTATCCCCCTCCTCCTTTGAGGAGCGGTACAAAAGGAGCCGAGGTCAGCAGTTCATCCCGTCCCAAACCCTCCTGAGCTAGGGATGGCAGCGCATTCATCAGCAGACTGAATTCAGAGAGCAGAGCAAAGAGCCCCCACCCAGACTCTTCAAAAGCTTATAGACGCTGTGTGACATTAAAGGCATGAGAGTGTGGCTAGAAATAGAAGTCTGCAAGCGACTACAAGCACTTGTGATGACGCATGTTCGACACTGTATACAAAAGAAAATTGCACCATTATCCTCTACAGAGAAGTCAGTCACACTTAAAGTGTAGATTAAGATCATTTAGGGCAGAAAATGGCATTACGCTGATAGAAACACATTACCTCCTGGCAGCTAGTGGTGAGTGAATGTGGAAAAGGTAGAAAACCAACAGGGAAATCGGACAGATGGAATGTGTCTGTCTGCAGGTCACACTATAATTAGAAAAGCATGTGGCCTGTTGACCCCTCTATCCAACGAACTGCCACAACAGCCAAGCACACCCTGAGACGTTCGTTGACAAGAGGTTTTATGCCTCCCTTTTGAAGTATTGAGACAAATCCATCGGCCTCTCAGATGAGGAAGAGGGAAACAAATGCAGATAACGTTCTGGCTAAACTGCTGCTGCTGTTTCGGAGATGACATCATCCCGTTCCCAGCCAGTCCTGCTATTCGTTGGATCTGTAGCCTTCCGTCACTGCAGCAACGGCGTCGGCGTGCAGGGAAAGGAAGGGGGGGGGGGGGGGCAGAAACAGAGCCGTTCACCAGCCGGTGTTCTGGCAGGCAGCGAGCCTCTGGGAGCCAGTTCTCCCAGCCAGCGGCCACTGGTCAGGAAGCAGTGTCGCATATGACCCTAGTCAATTTTTATAACACATTTAGCATCCAAAAAATATAAAAAAGGAGCACTGGCATGGCATTCACATTTAAATCATTTAACAATTCAGAAAAACGTGTTTTGCTTAGGATAATGACTCCTCTGTAGCCACTGGGATTTTAGAGGAGGATGATGATATAATGAGAATGACAGGGTTGTTTCACAAAGCAGCCATGTTTAGCTTTTCAGAAGACGCATAGAAGAAAGCATAGACAGGGCGGGTCTCATGTGGACACACCTGAGGTTTGAGTGTGAGTGTGTGTGTGTGTGTGTGTGTTAAAAGATGTGGTTTGAGCTACGCCCTGCTAATCATTGCCTGCTGGCGGCACAGTGCTTTGATACTGGCGCAAGTCTACAGGGCAATCCAATGGAATCCTTTGTACAAGGACATTGTTTATTTCCAGAATTTCAAATCTTAGCACCAATGTCTGGGCATGAATATGTAATCCAAGCATCTAAATATAGAATGTTGAAGGGTAGAAAGTGTATATCTTGCCAACAGGTATCATATTCATTTTTTTAATTAGAGGAAGCCCTTTGGTTCTAGCGATGCTAACCTTCACCTGCATCAAATATTTCCTTTTATTTACAATAGCTATAATATAAGCTTGAAGCTTTCAGTACTAACTGCTTTTCAAAAAGGAAAACTGTGAGTTAATGACAAAGAAGTCAGTCGTTATGGTCTGGGCACTAGTTATTATGGTTTACAAATATCAAAGCATGGTGATTGCACAACGGAAAATGTATATTGTGGTTGCATATGTGCGCATGTGTCAGTATAGACAGTATGTTGTAGTACTTCAACCTCAGTCTGTCCTGTGTGGTCCACATACAGTGGACAGTCTGTGGTCTAGCCATGCTGTGGCTTCCTGAAAGCGCATCGGTTTAAGCCTTGAACTCAGATTTATGAAAGCAAAGTTTACCTTGGTGGTTTGTTTACAAATTCCTCCTCTTGCCACTAAGGAAATGGCACTATATAAGACCCTGAACATGTCCTGTACTGACATACCTATATTCAATGCTTCCTGTCCTGCTTTCACCACACCCAGTTGCAGCTACTCTGACCTTGTAGAATCTGATAAGATTTAAAAAGAAATTTAAAAAAGAATGTACGATGAATCTGAGGTGGCCAAAACTAAACCCAGCCACATGTTTTCACCTGACTATAAACTACTGTTTTTAACCAAATAGCTATTTTTCTAAAACATGAAAATGTCATTTAGAAACTACGCCTACCATAGAAGAGGTCCATCAAGGAGTTCCCTCAAACTGCGGCAGAGGAAGGAAGCTATTCTGAACATGGCTGTGGTTGTTGAGGAGGCTGGTATAAAGTTGTGCACAGAGACTAAAATTGTCTTGGTCTCAAAAAAGGCACACTCCCAGACAGAGTTGCATTATACCTCCAGAACACAAAATAACGGACCCTAAATGAGTGCCGGGTGGGCAACCCTTTAGGAGTTTGAAAATGTATTAATTCATTAAAACCAGAACTTGTTTACTATACCTTAATACCAGTGCTAAAACATTGTGTCACATTCTTTCAAAAGCCTTCATGGAATTTATTTTTCGGGGGAAAAACAAAGCAATTACAGACATTGTACTTTATGGAGGTGCCTGGCTGAGACACAGCCCTTACCGGGAAAAAGATCACGTGACATCACATTTCCTTACTTCACAAACTGGGATTAATGGTGATTGCTTCACAAACATAGATAGACAGGATGGTTTTGCGTTCCATCACCTGCTGTCAAAAGAAACCGTATTCAAACTTGCACGCTTTCATTTAAAAGCACCGACGATTATAGCAGATTATATAGCGCTGCTGAGGATCTACCACACTGCCTGAAAAATGTATAAAATGTTAAAGAATGGGAGAGATGTTTATTTAAGGTTAAAGGAAGCCCTCTGGGTGGTTTCATTTAATACTCAAATCAGCTAGAAAAAGATAAAACATTTAATTGCCCAAACTGTAGCATACTTAAGCCCACTAGGTAACCGTGGTTTTACAAGTAATATTTATTAGGCCGTTTGTTTGTTAGATAAAAATAACATTGAGTGGCTAACAAAACTCAACGTCAAAGTTGTTTTTTGTTTTGATTTACACCTGCCAACATATTCTGTGTATCAAATAAAGTGTTTCCACGAATAGTAAACATTCCTCATGTTAAACCCCAGCAGGCGGTGGAAAAGCAACAAGAATTCAGCAAAGAGGAAAAACATCCCTGCTATGTCGACTACCCTTGTCGAAATCATTCCTCCGGAGACACCTTGCTGTCAAGGGCCACAAGGTGCCATCTTGCTTCTTTGGCACTGACATATTTCCAATTTACAGAACCATGGGTAGGCTAATAGAGAATACACTGGTCATAATAAACCATGATTAAAAGAAAGAAGAACGGTTTCTCTGTAACAAATTTCCTCTGTAGTCTGTTTCTTGTCACAACACAATAAAACTGTTTAGACGGCATGCAGTCCCCATCACAGCTGAGACAACAGGCCAGTACAGTGTACACACACACACACACTAAATCCGTACCAAATCCACACAACATTACCAATCCGCTTAACTGAATACTTCATCTTAAATTTCCTGAGATCTAAATGAGGTCATTCCCGTTCTAAAGAAGGTTCACTTAAAAAACAATTAAAACTCAACAGAGTGGAACACGCTAATAACAACACAGCACACATCCTCAGTACTCCCTTCCATCAAGAGTGGTTATTTTTGGACATTTAGTCTAAAGAGCAAAGCTCCCAGCTGTGATGTTCTTTGAGGGAAAGGTCAATGTGGCTCTTCATCTGGATAAAACATTGCTATTCAGACCATCGGCCCAGGTGTCTTCAGACAAACTGTAATCATCCTTATCATTTACAAGCGTCACCAGTACGATGACATCTACTTTTTGGCCAATCACCCACTCATATTTCGATGACTAAGCCCATTGTCGCACAGAGCTGGCTAATCCAAAACATGAATGCGGTGTCATGTTTATCGCACGCTGCAGGCTAATAACCACCCTAGCAGGTCTAATGCTGGACATGCATCAGATGTGCCACAGGGCCCAGAGACAGAGCCCCCTCGGCATTGACGGGTCAGCGACAGGGCAGCCGTTGCCTTGTCGTCTCACCAGGTGCATGGCTCCCGTCTACGTACCGACAGAAACACTCAGACGAGCCCCTGCCAACTGGTGTGTGTGTGTGTGTGCGTGCGCGTTAGCTGTGGACATAAGGGGCAGAGAGAGGGGGAGCGGGGCACAACAGCTGAAACTGTTTGTCGGCTTCTGAGAATGCATGGCAGCCAATGGCGGTGTGATTAACACTGGGCAGCCACAACAAGCAAGACATCTTTGTCTGGCAGCTGTGTCATTCAGGCCAGCCAACGGAGTAGCAAGCCCAAGTCAGCGAGGGAGCAGCTCCAGAGGCATCAGACATGGGCTAAACACATTTTTAGTAGGTGACTGGTGATGCCCATGCCGTGGGCTGCTGCAGTTTAAAGATGGTGTGACTACTAGATCAGTACACGTAAGACACAAAACAGGCACCAGGAGTAGGCTGGGTTGCCAGAGGCACCTCTGTTTGAGGAAATGCAAAGAAAAGGGAAATCATCCCCACAGAAACTCAACAGGGACGTGCTGACTTGGTAGCAGTAAAACAGGTGACTACAATCACTCGTCATATTACGACACATATTATGGTGGATAAGGGGGATTCCCAATTATGTCTGGAACTGCCCTCACTCATAATGGATAGATCTTAACAGTGTTTGTCCAAGAAACGTGATTAGATGTTTGACAAGCCACTGGTGTCATTTCGGTCCAGCTGTGTGAAGCAACAGCACTGAAATGTCATGCCATCAATGAATTAAGAGAACAATCAGACCGTCTGCGATGAGATGTGTTATGTGGCACTGTGGCTGGTTTTTAATCCAGTTGTAACAAGCAGTGATGTCAGGAATTACGGTCAGATGTATAACATGGGATGGAAACCAGACCAGGGTGGAACAATTCTCACAAACACAAATGTTTTTTAAATTGCCCCACCCCCCCGACAACGCATGGCAATGCCTGGTGCAAATTAGCAAGTGGTTAATAGGTGAAACTAAAAAAAAACAGAGAAACCTATATACTCAAAGAGAACGGCAATTAAGACAGACCCAATATAATCCTCTGAGCTGCCAGTGCCTTGAACCCCAAATCCATTAACGTCGGCGAGGCCTGCTGGCAGTGTGACCTTTCTAAGAAAGTGTTTACATCAAAAGGGAACTGCAACGGCAAAACGGTAATCCACTTCCGGAATGCTGAATCATACAAACTTGTACTCAGAGAGGGATTATAAAGGCCAATTCCAAACATATTCCTAACAGATTGGAACTATGGAGGGAGCAGATGTAGAGGACAGTGAAGAGTGGTGGAGGAATGGAGAAAGACTAAATTAGCAAACTACGAGTTTGTGGCTCCTGGCAATGCAGGGATCCCAAAGGAAAGCTAATGACTGTGGAGGTATCTGGCAATGAAGACAAGTTTCCTTGCCTCCTTCTTTAATGGTGCCTCAAGCCCTTAGTCACCATGTCATGAGTAACATATGCTGAGCTATCATGCAATTATAACATTATCAAGGTCGTTCCTCCCACCAATTTCCATTACATATTGCTGAGCAGGTTTATACAAGGTAGGATTCCATCCTACAGTTCTTATCAGGAAAAGCCTGCCCACAAGAAAGCAACCATGACTAAGAAACTGAATGAAATCCCAATTTATGTGATAACAAATCATAGAACTATATTTGTAATGAATGAATTAGATTCCAAAATACAGGAAGGAATCACAATGATTTAGATGGGACAGAAGACATTTCATATTGTCAAAGTAAAATCCTAAGTTCAAATGTCAAATAATCACACAAACATGATGTTGAAGTCACCCTATACTGATAAAAACACTCAACCTGACAGCAATGTTGTATCAACCTCTAACCATATCTTAAAATATTAATTCAGACATTCAATTTAAATGTGACAGGAGGCTAGCAAATACAGCAGGCAAATAAACTGCACCAGTGTGCCAGATAGCATAATCGAATATTTATTCAAGCCAAACAGAGGGTGCAGTGAATATTTTATGTGCAATATGGGCCTATCCTGTCTCAAAGAGCATTAACTATACTGCAGCTTACCCAATTTAATTACCATGGCAGCAGAGCTGCTGTAGTAGTAGCCTAACCCCATTTCAGCCACATTTACAAATATAGATTTTCAGAGACAACCAGGAAGAGAAAAAATAACAATGTGCATGGCAGTAGATTACACCACTTAGACTAACATTCTCTATAAAAACACGTGTTAGAACAGCTGACTGGTTTAAAAAAATAATAAAAATAAGCCTACCAAACCTTGTCAACTAAAATAAGTTAGTAGCGATATGAACTTACTACACTTGACGTAAGGAAATGTTCCATCTTTCCGATGAGAACTTGCGGTGGGATAGTCTAGTGGTCTGGGTGATACTTATGTCCTAAGCATGGATCATTTCATTGTTGCATTACCTCTATCAGTGAATATTAGCACTGTAATCAACACCCATTTCAGAATACAGCTTTAAAAGACATTGCAGCCATACATCACAAAAGAAACCCAATGCTGATTTCTGCTCTGTAGCCCCAGTGGCACCTCACTAACTGTTCCATCTCAGGGACAACAGATAAAGCTGACTGGATAACAACAGAGAGGAGTGCCTGTCTTTTTATTGTCTCATAAGAAAGAGAAAGGCCTGCTCGGGCTTGACGGATGGGGTCCAACTGGAAGAAAAGGGCTGGGAACAAGGAGCCCAATCCTGCAATAAACTCTGCACGTCCCTAACGTGTGCATGGCCTTCCGTTTGTGTGTCTGCTGTATGCATGAGTGTGTGTGTGTGTGTGTCTGTTGAGTTGAACGGTGTACAGTGATGCTGTCTGTTCTCAAAGTGATTCACACACACACACACACTCACACACACGACGGGTTTCAACAACTCAATTGGAAACAATACAGGACCAGCTTGCGGCGATTAACTTTCCCCTTGCCAACACAACAGGGATATGGTATTACTGCCTCAGTGTGTGTGTGTGTGTGTGCGTGCGTGCACACATACTGTATATGAGAGAGACTGACTATCTATGATGACTATCTTCCATAATACATCACAGGCTCAAGGAGATGTAAAATTCCTCAGAGATCAGAGCTATGGTGTCTGTCAGCAGAGATCTACCATAGGGCTTGGGGAGGGTGGGTGTGTGTGTGTGTGTGTGTCTCATGTAACCTATTGCTGGAGGTTGCCAGTGTCTCAGCAGGCCAGACCTGATACTTCTCCCTCTCATTTTCCCCTTTTTATTAGCGCTGCAAAGTGTTGACTGAAACAAGTCATGACCTGATCGCAAATCTGATGGTTTCTCGATGAAAGGATAAAGCGCCAGTGTGGACAAAGACTTGTGAAACATGTAGCTACTAGCTACTGTTCCGCCGAGCGACCGGCAGCCCCGGGTGGTAAAGCGAGCCTAGTCCAGAGGGTACAGCATTTGCACGCCCGCTGTGTGTCATGTAAAGGCACATAAACCAAGGAGGCCGTTGTGTAGCGGCTAGGGGAGTCAGCGGTCTATTGCTGAGGTGACTCGCAAATAGTCATGGAGGAGCACGCCTGTGTGAGAGAGAGACACGCAGAAAGGATACAGGGGGAGCGAGAGGCGCAGACAGAAACGAGCATGACGCAGACAGCTTTACGACATCATTTTGCACGTGTGTGTTATTCTGCATGATACATCTAATGCTCGAGAGGGCCAAATTCACCGTTTACGCTTAGATCATAAAAGAGAAAATGTCACAAGCCTGTGGTGAGGAGGAGTTAAATAACCGTATACGTTTATGCTCTCACAAGCCATGACAGCACATTTACCATGCACGTCTTGTAGCGGGGGTTCATGCGCTTTCATCTTAAATCTACTGTTTACACCCATTCACGATAAGCCCCTTTAAACCTCTCATTTTAACAATTAACCAAGTGGTGGGTCTACGGTCTATCACCCACTCTTACACCAGTGTCGAGGAGAATTGTGTAAACATGTGGTGGCTTATTACAGGGCACGGGAGTGCAGCAGTGAAGCTGAAGTGGCTGTACTGGGTGTTGAGCACAAGGCTTTCACGTCTCCATGATGCAGCGTTTGTTGTGGGCTGGCCCCCCTTTTACATGCCCCCCCGGCCGCCCGCCCGCCTGCCACCCCCTCCAACATACCAGATTCCTTCTTGGTCCCCTTCCCTTCTCTGTTCTTCTTCAGCACTGCCTTGAACATTGTGCGCTTCCTGGAACTCTCTCTATAACCCCCCTGCAAGAAGAAGAATGAAAACAAGTATAAATCAAGCATGGCCACAAGACAACGACAAGGCGAAAAACCTCTGTTCTCACTCAAGGTACACAGTGAAGTTAACTCGATACAGATATTTCTCCTCGTTGGGTCAGAACATACATTACACATGGGTGCGTGCACACGCGCTCGTCACACGTCATTTCACAATAAAAGGTTTTAGTGGGCCTGCGGAAGCTTTACGTGGGGATGAGAAAGCAAGCGTTTCATACTTCACCACTGCCACTGATGTGACTTGGCAGATTTCCCACACAACTATCAAATCTTGCCTTGTTATCAGCACAGTGGTGGAGTGGAAATAATGCTCCGAAACCAAATTCACCTTAAGGATGCCCAATATATCGACTCAGTGTTTGTTATCTCAATATCACGTTACGCAATAGTCTGTTTATTTTGTGGAGATGCATCTATCGGCTGTTTTGGCTTAGTTGTGTTTGATTTAGACAGAACGGTAAGATGTGTGGTTGAGGAAGTTAATGACATAATAGAGATCGAAGAGGAAACATTAGTGACCAAAAAGAACGCCTCATCGTCGATATCTTGGAATTACTTCTGTTGTACAAGTCCAATCTGACATGTTGGTAATTATGGTGAAAAATATCTGAATAAATATTGCAATTCTCATTATCAACATTGCAATATCACATTTGATCAATATCGTGCACCCCCAATCCACGTAGAAAATGTTCTGCTATCTTGTTGTGGAGGGAACCCCTCCCCCCAAATGCTACGAATTACACATCTATTTGATGCGGTGCGGGTGCACTTGGGCCCTTTGTAAAGGCTTTACATAGTAGGAATTCCAAAGCTGGGGCACATACTGTACAGCATTGCCTGCTGATGTTTGCACAGCTATGTGTGGTCAAACTTTAACTTCTCTGGCTCCTGTTAGTTTGCTTTGTAAATGGAACAGGTGGGTAGAAAAAGTCTGGAAGATGTCTTATTAGTAGGCTAGCATTTAGGCTACATTTTATTTAGGATATCATTTAGCTTATTACCAGGCACATTCCTATTTGCAATAACATCCTGGCAATAGGCTAAAGGCATACTTTAGCTCCAGGGATTGGTATTAAAATAAATGAAACACACAATAGGAAGGACATTCTTGTTTTTAATATTGTTTTAGAGTTAGGCCTGCAGTACTTAAGTATTTAAGAATGTTTATAGCTTGTTTTGTTTTTTTTAATACTCTGTTACAGAGTAGTTACTAGAAATGTTGCTCAATCTTTCCACATAGAAAATGAGAGAGGAATGAGTACAACCAAATATGGCCATCCCTTCTCACAAACAAAACACCAGTGTCTAACTTTAGGCCATAGAAACTAGGCATCCTGCTAGAGTGGCTGTGACAGAGAAAATCGATCAATTCTCCCAAGGTCTGCATCACTGAAGGGTGAGTCATGTGAGGTATTTTCTGACAGATCCCTGTAGACCCTCAAAACCTATAGGATGTCTCCCGCACAAATACATATATAACTTCTAAAGTAGTTTTCAAGTAATACTGCATGATTAGTGAAATCACCAAGGGGAAACAACATCATCAGGTTAGACTGCGGAAATAAACAATCTTTGTTCGTTAGACTACAGCAGCATCAAAGAATCCAGAGTTTTTACCACATATGTCAGAAATAAAAGCTACAGTTGCATCAGCTTGCCTTTAATATCGGTTTGGTTGAGTTTTAAATTGCCCAGACTGAAACAGATGTTTTAGTATAGGTAATTCTCAACCAAATGATTAGTACTTCTCTAAAAACAAACAAAAAGAAGCCTTACCATTCGATAAACATACTGTAGACTACTAATGGAAAGGACACGATGGTCAATCAAATGTTCCTCAACCCCCAAAAAAAATGCATAAATTCTATTTACATAAATCGTTACCCCGCCAAGGCATTTCAAACCCCCCTTTCACAAGGCAGGAAGACGACTGCTAATGAATGCACAATAGAGTGGATTAGGGCTGCGTTCAGCCGGGGGAAATTCATGACAATAGGCTACACTCATCCTCACACTGCTCAACATTTTGTCAGGCTCAGAACCCGGGCCTTTGCATGCATCTGCCACAGCCGTGGTAAACAGGAGATGACGATGAAGATGATGATGATGATTATGAGAGACGCATTTGTAGCCTCTTGCTCCACCTGTGCTCTGCAATATTCCATCTTATTGTAATTAGGAAGACTAGTGACATGCACAGGTTTGCATGGGTGGAGCAGTGGTTCTCAACCTGTTAACCTATTAAACTATGCTTATTTTCCATTTCTGCTCTGCTGCAGTGTGCAGAAAATGCATGCTGTGCACTAGTCTTTATTCTCACCAAGGATCACATTTCCATCTGATTCTCTCTCAGCTTTCTCTCTCTGCCTACTATAAAACAGGGAAAACACGTTTAATGCATCTGATACCACAGGGGTTTGGAATAAAACAATAGACTGTGACAACCAGCTCAGGTACAATTTGTAATTTATGTGTGCCTTTACAGATTTGTACTGTACAAATATGTAAAGGGCACAATTAAATCCCGGTCAAAATAGTATTATATACATACATACATACTACGGTAACGAACCATCACTAATAAATTACCTACTAAATATCCAGCATCCAGCAACACATGTTGCTCATGATGCTCTTATTTGTGTGGTGTTTAATGTGTGTACATTCATTGTTTTATTTATGTATTTATTGTGATGTTAGCACTTTGGTCAACCTAGTTGTTTTAAAATGTGCTCTATAAATAAAATGGATACAGAGGTCTTCAAAAAGATAGAAACACATATCATATAAAACTGTGTTGCTTAATAAAGTGGACCAACAATAATGTGACAGGCAGTAGGCCTGCTGTGTGGGATCTGGCTGTGCATCTCCACAGTAACAACAAACAGGTTAAATCAGAGGAAATGAAAAATGCCCTCATGATAGTCGAAGAGCCAACATGACAAATTCCTCCCTGCGCTCCCTACAAAGACTCCCACATGCACAGCCATGCACTCTATGTGGTGGTGGTCCAAATACAGTAGTATGCATAACATATTTGTGTTAAACTATGAGAGTAACAGGAACATGCTTGTAAAAATGTATTAAAAAAAACACAGGATATATTATGTATCTCTCTGGATGAGCAGTAACATAATGACCAAGTCTGAATTATGTGAGGTATGCAGAGGCTATCCCTTGCTATCAGAACCCTTATGACATCTGATCCCTAAGAAGTTAATGAAACCAACGTGTGGCTGTTACAACAAAAATATATATATTTACACATTTATTGATAAGCTCTATCAAGGTCACATTAATGACCTTTGTGAGAAAATGTTATGAGTTCCATGGCGTGCAGCAAGGGTAACATAAAGGTCAGTCAAGACCTCCGTCAGAATTATGTCCATCAGAGCGGTTTAAAGTCGAGTATGGGCATTCTACTTAAAGTTAGGGCCCCTTAGAAAGCAAACTCTATATTGGAACAGAGCGGCTGAAATCCCAGTGTGGCTGGGATTTTGTGGACACACATTGGTTGAATAGACAAGAGCAGACACTCTCTATTCACAGTTTGCTCTGCGGCAGTCGGTAGAAAGCCTGCACATCTCCCAGAGAAACAGCAGTGTGGTTTAAGCCAGTGGCTCTCCCTTTTGAGCCACATCCCCTCAAAATGAGACGGCTCATTGATTAAAATGTTAGAGAACCACTGTTTTTAGAGTAACTCTTTATTTAAATACTTAAACCAAATGTTACACATGCCAGTGACCTTATCAGTAAAAGACGTTTCATTTTAGGATCCTCCCCATGTCCCCTCCATCACCTTTAGAAAGTAGGCTGTACGTAATCTCTGGTGTAGCTCGGGGGGGAAGGGGACAATACAATTAGATTACTGGAGACTGACACCCTGGACCTGCGACCAGGCAGAGGAAGTACCCTGTCAGGGTGGAGACATTGGGAAAGCCTTGGGTTCTCAAGAAGTTGGTCTTCACGGGTGTTTGCGGAGTTGATAGAGTTCAAATCCATACAGGTTAAAAGGAGTAATAGTGCATTACCTGCAACAATGCAAGAAGTGACATATGCTTAATGGGGCCAGATACACAACAGTCATCTGAGAGGGCCGGCTATATATAGAACGGAAATTGGATTGTTTTTACTGACTGCTTCTGGCGGGAAAGCATTTCCCCACAGCGGAGTTAGAACCTGCTTTGTCCTCAGATGTCAGAAAGCAGACAATGGTGAGCGCAAACATCAGCTTCATCTGATCTCATCATTTCCACACAAGTTTTTTATTTTTCTCCTTTTCCACCCAGTTCACTTGCCTCTTGCCTGGTAACAGCCCAAACAAAGTGTTTCAACAGTGATTCCACATGAATGACTGCCCTGACATGTTCATACTGTTGTCATAGCGACACATATTCACACCAGAACTTGGCCTTAAAGTTGGTGTAATAAGTGATGCCAGAATTACACAAATAATGCCCAATGGGTTTTGATGAAGAGTGAGAGAGAGGGGGCAAATAAAAGAGAAACTGTTTCATGAACTTTAGAACTATTATCATTGTATTATACTACAATCACAGCAAGAGCAGGAAATAGGCCTCGCCAGGCCTGTGATTTTAAGAGCTTGAAACAATGGTAAGTTACCTAACAACACAGCCCGTAGCCCTGAAGGAGGAAGCAGAGAAGCAGATATGGAAGAATGGCCCGGCACACTCTCTGTGTAAACCATTCTGAGCCAAGTGTTATTCACACTGGCGAGAATGGAGAGAAAAACATATACGGACAATCTTGTATAGCTATTTATCCAGCCCCAGCACCACACACACATTATATACCCTTCCTACTCATAGTATAATTATTTCAATACTCACGTAACACTACACTAGACTCTTCAAGCTTCCTCATGTCTTGGGTCCAAGGTATTGCACCCTACATCCTTCTGGATGTTCATGGCAAAACTTCTTAGGCTATAATGTTTTAATTTTATATGTTGTTTTAAAGGACATTCTTCTGATACAATTCTGCTTTTTGTGTCGCCAGGCAGTTTGAGGCCATTTATGTACATGATTATGTAGGATTTAAGACAAGAAAGCTTGGGGCTTGGGGATGTGTTATTGTAAACTCCGGCTTCTCTAGTCATAAGAAATCAGATTGACATAATTACTTTTTTTTTAAGACTATACTTCTGCAATGACTCATTTTACTTTGAAGACAAAATGAGGTCATCCTGTTCGCAACGGACTCAGATAACAGACATGTTTCTCATCGAGGGAAAATACCCTCATGGCTCAAGATGAAAACAAACAAACAAAAAAATGATAACAAGTCTGCAACCTGGCTGCTTGGGGAGAGGGACTTCTTTATTGAACACTATAAACACTAGTGGACCTTATGAAGCCATGCAAAGAGCCTGAACTCCACTGCTGAACTGTCAAGGCTTGTCATTACTTTATAATTACACCCCAGGATATGGAAATTGACAGCAGCTGAAATGTATCCCAGAGTCACAGAACAGCAAAGGCTGATGACATCATCAAGTTGATGACATCATCAGGCATCAGATGTTATACAGCAGACTAAGTAACGTCACTCTTCTCTGGAATACAAATCATCATCTATTTCTTGGAATCAATCGCTGTATTTAATTTTAATCAGATGTCAATGTTCCACAACAATGATATTACTCTACAGTATTAATCTGGAATGTGGTGGAAAGCTTTGTTTCAAACAGGTAGCAGTCTACAGTATGTGATTAGGCCAAGCGTCAAACATTAACATCTAGGGTCTAAAGTCTACAGGAAGTCCATCCATCAAAACAGATTTCATTGAGCATGAGTTTGGAAATATATATTTCATCTAATGCTTAGAATCATATGTTTTACTCAAATTAAACTTAAGGCATGTCAATTTTATTCAAAGCAAGTGTGCATGCCCATTACAAAAAAATATTTTAACCGATCACATTCCACAGGTGTTAAGACATAAAAGATGAGATCCTCACACTAACACTCAACAAAGTATGGATTTAATATTAGCATGGCTTACTTAAGTAGCAGCCTTTTTCATAGCTTTAACTATTGTGGAAGAAAATTAAATGTTATCAATAACATTAGCTATAGTAGGTTCTAATGGGATATTACAGAAATTAATACAAAATAAATAAAAATAAATAAAAAATAAATAAAATGTACCTTAAATGTTAAAATGTACATCTTTGTAATAAGTCAAACAGCACAACAAAATCAGTCAGCCGCTGCAAACTCAAGGTTTGTGGATGTTGATGGAAATCTACAGAAAATACATGCTTTTGTAGCATTTTTTCTCATGCCATTTGCCCATTGACAGTTTGGTTGTATTCTACAGTTGGTTGGTTCCAGATTAGGAATTCTCTCATGACCCCACTGGTCATGAGAGGTATGCAGCTTCTATTGCAGTCAGAACCTAACTAACCCTCTGCAGCATTCTGGGTCAGGGGGTTTATAAATGCCTGTTAATCAACTACAGCTGCTGTGAAATGGAATTTCAGAAATACATGTTTTGAGTATGGATGCAGCAGGCAACTATGCATGCAACACACACACTAAACAAGTCACAGCTACATTTGTTAAAAATAAATATTAATTAAAGCATGTAGGCAGGCCAGAAAAATTGGTGTTTCCCCACTATATGTAGCTAATGAGGTCACTCTACATTTCAATTAAATAGTAAGGCAAACATTCTGATACTGCCTCAACCTAAGGCAGGGGTAGGGAACCCTGGTCCTGGAGACCCACAGAATCAGGTGTGTTAGAGCAGGGAGACTTCTAAACCACGCAGGGCTGTGGCTCTCCAGGACCAGGGTTCCCTACCCCTGACCTAAGGGAAAGATTGAGCATGATGTATTGCCAATAGGGTAGTTACCCAAAAATGTGTGTGATGCTGCAAACCAGTGCACAAGGGAAAACATTTAAATTAGATATACCTTCAAGAATTGGGGTGAATTGAATCTTATTCAGAGACATATTGTAGGACATCTACCTTTTTTATTGAGCTCTTGAGATTGAAATCTATGACAAACAATTAAATGTCTTTGTCTTGTGGCAGATGTTTTGGCATGATACTCAAAAACACACTATACCTCTTTCAGTCATCTCTAAGAGCTTGGGGCCACTTGCCTCTGCAGCAATTATTATTTCTTCAACTCATGAAACCACTACAATAATTACAGCTCATAAAACCATATCAGCGATGATGTCTGGCTACTGTATGAATCCCGCATATCAAACTCAAGGATCTCCCCCCCCTTACACAAGGTGACATGGGATAAAAGCGTAGACAATGTTTCCTGGTTTTCAAATAAACAGCTGCCTATAATTAAGTCTGTGGTAAGGAAAACACATTGTCTTAGATCATCTGTGCCATGTCAACCAACAACCAATGAACCTCAAAGACATTCCAGAATGAACCACACTAAAGCACAGCCAGGAAATATCTTGAATCTGTCTTCACACAATACTTGTGATTGTAATACACAAAGAAAGTATGATTCTCATCTGGTGCAGTGCAGTGCTGCCAGTGAGACCAATGTCTCCATTAAGGCTCTCTCTCTCCTATGCTATGGTTTCAACACAGCTAACTTGACTATGTGTCCATGTAGCAAGTCTGTAAGACCTGCTCTCCATTACTGAATGGATACGTTCATTGTAGTAGTAATATCAGTGCTGTTGGAGGATTAAGCCAATGTGATGGGAAACATCAACGTATGGTTAAAAGTATGGCTCGTCAGAGCAGCCAGTTTGTTTGAATGTGTCTCCCCGCCAGGCAAACTGTGATGCTAGTCCTATTTCCATGTAGTTACCACACATGGCCACTGGGTGAATTTGAAAGGGAACAACTTAGCCTACTGGGTAATTTTAACAAAAATACACTAAAAACAAAGCGCTTTAAACAGTGGCCAAACTTCAATTACTAATGTTGGCAAACAAGTGTTGGCCTTGTGCATCTGGGTTGGCATCAGATTTCACAACCACCACATCTAATCCAAAAATACAACTTAAACCTATGCATCAAACAGATAGCCAACAGTAGCATACCTTAGACTACCACTACCACACTCTTCACTTAAAGTGCAATCAACTGCATTTCCAAGCAGCAACAACCACACGTGTTTATAGCCTTTAAAGCTTTACATAAAGTTTTTACAGTAGCATATAGCCTACAGGGATAATTTGAAATAAAATGGCAATGTTAGCATTTATAAAATATAACTACATTCAATATTTAATAATCCATGAGAATGATGAAGAGTGGTAAAATAACACAAAGCAATGATGAAAATTTACTGTTAAAATACAGTAGAAAAGCTGTATGCTACACTCGTGCAGGTCACAATATTAAATAATGGTCTACAATCTGATGAGTTCAGGGTTGTCTAATATAGCATAACTGGCGTCATAACATACACATAAATGTGGTATTCTTAATAGAAAAGACAAGTTATATTGAATAACTTCACATTGTATTGCTGCTGTCAATCATTCTAGTTCAGACTGTAGTGTAGCGTTTCCTCGACAGGCATGTCCCAACATTACCCCTCGACCCGAACTCTAATAATATTGTCCTAAATTTTAGAAATGAACGAACATTAAGTGATCATCGACAAAGTAAAATGTGTTACCTGGTAAATGTCATGGATATCCAACAACTCCAAAAAGTTTTCCCAAAGCTTATCTCCACATGAATCCCAGATGAAGCGGGGTAAGACGGCGGACTCCTCCTCCTAACTCCATGAGGTCATATCTCAGTGAGCGCGCATCAGCTAGGCATCGGTAACCGCGCAGTGCAGGGACAGGGAGTGCAGTCTGGTGAGTTAAACAATATCAGGGATGCAAGCTAGGCGACACGCATAGGCTACTTGGTTTTTAATATTTAGTGTGGCCTACTATGTTACAATTAAGTCGCTTATTTAAGTACTACATACGGTATCTAAACTACTTATAATCTGACAATTCACTGGCAAATATGTATTTTTGGCTCAAGATAATTAAGACTGGCTACATAAAAAAAATGCACGTAACTAACAGATCTATAGCGACACCCTGAGGCGAAAATATAAATTACAATTTTTAACATTAATTTACCACTAATAAAATATGTATTTCTCCAAAATACACATTGAAATATGATTTAGAAACAATACTAGAAATTAAATGTAGATTATACAAATTACCAATTTATTACAAAATAAGCATGAGTGACAAATTAAATGAAAAATGTGTGGATATATTTTGTTTATTTCTACTTTCTACTTCATTATCCTAGATATATTTACCCAATTACATTTTAGTTAAGTCTAAAATGGCACACAAAACCTTCCCGTCTGTTACCCCTCTGTGTAAAGTCTGCTTACTTTACACTGTAGCCTAGTATTCTCTCAGCAGTCCAGTGGACGTCACAGGGTCAGTGAGGCTCTTCAGATGTCTGGAAATGGGCAGTCGCTGGCAGCAAAATGCACAATGTCTGCAAGTCAAAAGACCACCAACTGCTTCATTCCTCAAACAGGGCTGCAAAGGTCTCTGCATTTCATACACAGATGGCATGTGTGAACAACATGAATGTAACACAGACTTCAGGGGCTGCATTGTTGGCAGTTCAATATTTTATTTTGCCCAAACATATTATGGATAATTCAGGGTACAGGCACACATAGACATACCTTGTTTAGGGGATTTGATACAGGTGATAAACTTGGCTAATTATAAACTCTAAGCACTAACACTAAGCTGTGCATGTACAATTGTGTATGTATATTATTTATATGGTGTTCATTGTTCAATATAATTAGCAAATTACAGAATATTCGCTCATTGATTGAATATTTGGTAATTCACTCATTGCTCATAAAACAATGAGCCCCCAAAACAAATGGGGGGAAAAGTATCAGTCAAGTGGTTCTCAGCAGGAAATCGATGGAGTGCCTACTCCGAGTAGGGAATGAGTCCTTGCCCCAAGTGAAGGAGTTCAAGGACCTCGGGGTCTTGTTTGCGAGTGAGGGGACATTGGAGCGGGAGATTGGCCGGAGAATCGGAGCAGCGGGAGCTGTATTGCAATCACTTTACCGCACCGTTGTGACAAAAAGAGAGCTGAGCCGGAAAGCAAAGCTCTCGATCTTCCGAGCAATTTTCGTTCCTACCCTCACCTATGGTCATGAAGGGTGGGTCATGACCGAAAGAACAAGATCACGGGTACAAGC
>JAODLL010044823.1:0-20281 GCA_026546735.1 Forbesichthys agassizii | reverse complement strand
ATTTCGGCTGCTTGTACCCGTGATCTTGTTCTTTCGGTCATGACCCACCCTTCATGACCATAGGTGAGGGTAGGAATAAAAATTGCCCGGAAGATCGAGAGCTTTGCCTTCCGACTCAGCTCTCGTTTTGTCACAACGGTGCGGTAAAGTGATTGCAATACCGCTCCCGCTGCTCCGATTCTCCGGGCCAATCTCCCGCTCCAATGTCCCCTCACTTGCGAACAAGACCCCGAGGTACTTGAACTCCTTCACTTGGAGTAAGGACTCATATTTTAATACCGCATAATCAAATTTTATACGTGCATACATTATTGTCAAAATACTATATATATATTATATAACAATTAGATGATTTCTGGGTAACCAATGTGAATTCCTTACTGTTTGTACTGTAGGCCTACTTATTGTATGGCAAATCAGAATCAGTAAGCAGCAAAGGTTATTTAATATAGTGTATTACACTGGACATGACCTATTTTATGACTAGAAGCATTTACAATAGTACTGAATGGCTTTGCTTTGATTTTGAAGAAGATCAAACTCATGACACATGGCCACAATAGGCACACATGAAAGGCTGAGACTACATCCACATTAATACTTAATAAAACAAATGAGTTTTATGTGGAGAGTTATAGAGCTGGATAGAAAACATAAATTGAACAAAAATAGCAAATGGTCATACTCAATTGGCATGTCCAGAGATTTAATGTATTAATTTAAGCATAATTTAACTGAAACACTCCTTACCTCAACATTGACTCCACCCAATGATGTTAACCATTTATTGATCCTTGTTGAATAAACTTAAAGTTTTCAACCACCATCTATTTTTTCCTCAGACATACTAACATGCTTAAAAGGCAGATGGCCATCTATACTGGAATGTATTCCAGTTAGCATTCAAGGTACATGTATGTTTTGCACCACTGCAGCATATTGTACAGTATTCATGATGCAAGATACTAACACTCAGTAATCAAAGGAACTATGTAAATATGGTAGAGTCACAATGTCCCAAACTTCACAGCGGACATTATCTGAAAGCACATTGGCAAATGAGCTGATTATATATATGAATATGAGGTATGTATATATGAGATTGTTGTTGTACAAATGTCGAACATAATAGGCTAATACACTGAACTGTATTATATTAGTAAGCACTGGGGAAAACATTGCTCTCTAGTTATATTTTGTTGAAAGCAAATTACACTGTTTAGATCACAGCTCCAGAACTCCCAGCCATCTATTTTAATAGCAGAAATGTCTTAAAAGTGCAGCGGTGCCACAGTGGGTAGCTGCCTCCTTGCACGGCTGAAACCACTATGTTCTATTGGTGTATGAGTGTGTGAATGGGACATTTAAACATGGGGTCTATGGGAATACACTCACTTTTGGAACAAACCTGAAGTCGCCATTCAAGGAACTGCAAATTTAGGCACTTTCTCAAATTCATTGTTCAACACCGGCGGCTGCTGCTTGTTTATGTATGATGTTAGTCTGTGATAGACGATGACAGATGGTTTATCCAATTACCTGCCAAGTATTTTTTGAAAATGCCTGCCCTTTTCCAAACAGGTTCAATGGACGGCTTCCCAGATGGTTCTGTGTAACAAAGCCATCTGGCACATCAGGTTAGGTGACCCTACCAGGACAATTATAATTGTTCAGGCAAAATCAGGACAAACAGCGTCCACATTTAATTAATGTAACCACTTACATTAGTAGTGGCTTTTATTCAATGCTATTTTCGTTATGCTACTTTACTTTTTGGAGAAAAAAAAGAGAAAAAAAGGAGAGAAACATGTACTAGGTTGAAATATTGCTTAAGCAATGCAGTTTTCCACTTATCATTGGCCATAACAATTAAAGCAATGGTACACAAACCAAAGATTTCAATGTGAAATTTTATTTCTTCATATCATCTCACAGAGATAGTCTATATACTGTACAGACAGTATATATTAATACAATGGTATTATAAATACAAAAACAAAACAAATTAATTTCAGTACACTACATGTGTTATACATAATATGGCAAAGGTTTTCATTAACTATTGAAATGTTCTAATAAATCAATAAATAAATAAATACATATTTTAAGTAAGTATAAGTATATTTACTGTATGAATGCATTTTGCTACAGTACAGTATAATGGTTTAAGACACAATATGGAGGAAATGGAAGGCAATGGTAACAATACAAAAAACCTTCAAGAGAGGTTTTGAAGGTATTGGTTGATTCCCCATTGGACATAATTATTCTATTCTATTAACATTACAAGAATGACATACAGCCATTTTCAGCACTTGAATCAATATCATAATAGACAAACATAAAACATAGGCTAATCCTGTTGTGTTCACGCCACCAATAATTTGACATTAATGGCAGAGCAAAGCAATAACAGCATAATGTGCAAGCACAATAAAATATGTATGCATCCACAAAAAAAACCCAGAAACAATGGGATTGGATTAAAAACAATAAAATTATATGGTCCCTATTGCACACCTGACGCGAAGTGGTACAAAGTGACAACGCAAATGGCTTTTTTAGATTCAGACCGACGCAGTTGTCATATTTCTGTTTAAATGGAAAATGCACTTACTCCCATTTGAGCGCCGGTGGGTGTGCTGGTCTAAATATGAGGTGTGGTCTAGCACACTGCTGGCACATTGCTATCTTGAGGCAGTGATCATGCGATTGACCAAATACAACCTGGTCTAAAAACAATGGCGCGCCACATTAGCAAGATATAGTCGCCTATGGCCGGTGCACAACGTGCGTACACTCAGCTTGTTATACACACAGGGATGCGCAGAAGAGCACAAACAGACAAAGGATTAAAAAAATATTATTAGTGTCAACATATTTCAGAATTTCTTTGTTGCCAGTCTGCTAGCCCGCGTTCACCAACCCACCAGCATAAAAGCATTCCGCCAAGGTTCAAGCACGCCTGGAGTTTTAAAAGGAATGTGAAATAACAATTGGATTGGTTTATTTTAAGTTATTTACAACACACCCATGAATAATGAAGAGGGTCAGTACAACCATTTTGAACTATGCGCAATGACCGTTTCATCCACTGTTAAAATAGCTCAATTGAATTTGGACACGCCCTAAATGCAGTTTGCGCTTATATAGTTAAAATAGGGCCCTAAGACCGTAGCCCCACCCACAAGACTTCAGAGGAAGGTAGAGCATTTACTATAGAAAGAAAGTACTTTGTGTATATATGTGTATATATTCTCCACTACAGTATATGGTGCACCTGTACACCTGATTGTTAATGCAAATATCTAATCAGCCAATCATGTGGCTGAGATGCCATATAAAAAAGCATGCAGACATGGTCACGATGTTCAGCTGTTGTTCAGGACAACAACCTTCTGGTGAGGAAATGGGATCTATAAGTGACTTTGACCGTCTGCGTGGTCTGAGTATCTCAGAAACTGCTGATCTCTTGGGATTTTCACACACCAGTCACTAGAATTTGCAGAGGATGGCGTGAACAAAAAAGATAATATTCAGTGAGCAGCAGTTCTGGGGAATGAAAATGCCTTGTTAACGAGAGAGGTCAGAGGGGAATGACCAGAATGGTTCAAGCTGACGGGAAGGGGACAGTTACTTAAATAACCATGTGTTACAAGGGCAGAAGAGCATCTCTGACCATGTCTCTGAACAAGTAAAACCTTGAAGTGGCTGGGCAGAGTACATTGTACCTCAAAGTGTGAATGTGTGCATATATTATGTGTGTGTTTATAATGTATGCAGTGTAAATAACCTTAATCCATTCTTATACATGTGACATCTACACAACAAGCCATGCACATGTAATGACCTGGAATAATCTAGACAAACACATTTGAACACAGCCACACATGCTTTCCAAGAGGCCAGTCATTTTAGGAGTCCTATCCAAAATGTACAATCAGTTGGGAAAGTTTCGTATCAATAAGAGATATAATGTGAAGGTAAAACTTTAAAGGACCCATTCCATGAAAACGTAAAGTAAATTCTAGTTGTTTTTGGAATTAGCAATGTCGATGTGACATGGAGAAGTAGTAAGCCTTTCAAAGTGGGCTGTTAGCTTTCTGGTCTGTATTGGCTAAAAAAGGGAAACAGGCAAATGAGAGAAACGTGCATATGTTGCGTAGATTACCAGCACAGTTTGTTTGGTAACGCCCCTATGAGGATATGGCCAGCTACGTACGGCTGCGGTTTCGTGCTATGTAACCCTTCATTCATTAATTAATACGTGCTTATGGATACATGGCTGTTTAGCAGGCATGGATGGCTTCGATGTTGTGCTATGATATAATTTAACTTTTATTCATGAAATAATGTGCTTAGTACTGTAGATACATGGCTACACCGTTCCTACCCAGCGCTATGTGACCAAGCTGCTGCTGTGTTGTTGACACGAACAATAATTAACTACATTCTGCCGCTTTTATCCTTTAATGTAGTCTGGACGGCGAGGTGGATATAATATTAACACCTTGAAAACACTGCTGAAATTAAACCATATGTGGTCCAAAACCCATAAAACTATGTTCAAAATGTTGTTTGAGTAGTCTGCACCGGTACTATTAGTAAAGCAATTGTAGCCTCATGTCAACAGCTACGTGGAAGTCGGGGTGGGATGGACAGTGACTTGTTAAATTTAAAGCAAGAGTCACTGAAGTCAGCTCGTTATTAAAAGAGTTGTTGTATGATGTGCTATTCCACATAAACTGTGGTATTTTCACCTAAGCTTGTCAACTACATTGCATTGAGAAGTCAAGGAACTGTGTCAACAAGTGAAAAGGAGCATGAGATGACTCCTTTAAGGATCCTACAGTTGTTAAAAATTTAAGAGAGACATTTTTAAGGATAGTTCAATGGATTTGCATTGTTTTAGCAACCAAACCTCCAACTGTGTTTGTTTTAATACCATATGTATCTAGTAAATACTGTATGTTGCTTATCATATCAATTATTATAATGTATTTCTCCTTTAACATTTCTTAGTATTAATATATAATACTATTTTAAAATTTAAACAAATACATATAATGTAAACTAGCAATGTACATTTTATATGGCCACACCTTTTGTAAAATAAACATACATCATTTTGTATTCAGTTTATATACTGATGTAACATTATACTAGTGTTAATTACTTTCAGGTTGAAAATGTACAAAATACAGGTAAAGGCAGAGCAGCTCATTTAAAATGCAGTTATTTGTTTTTTCTAGTTTTGCGCTGAGGCCTAATTCATGATTATTTTAAATTAAGATACAGTATAAAACAAAACAAGAAAAGCAACTTCAATCTTGCTAAACACAATCATGTTAAAAACAAATTCTCTGAAAATTTCACAAGATTTGAGTATACCTCAAAACAACCTATCCATATTGACTATAATGGTCTGAAAACAGAGGGAGATGAAAACATATACTGTATATGGTGGCGATTTATAAGTCTACCCACTATGGTCATGTACTGTATGGGGGCTGGAAAAGTCAAATGCCACTAACGACTAGCCACAGCTAGTTTGTGGGGTCATTATTTTGTGGGTACTGTAGTAACAATGCTAGTCTCCACACAGTGCCTTGCAGTGACTGCTTTTACATGCCATTGTTATACTCCCAGCTTCCCTGTCTATTTGCAGTTTGTTTCTAAAATCTCACCCTTGTGTTGTAAATCTGTGCTTTCTGTCTTTGTATTTATTTTCAGCCAGCTTTTCTGTTTGAAGTGCACTGGGCTTTCTCAGTCGACAGGCTACATATGTATACTGTACAGTATATGTATATGCATACAATATGTTCACAATTCAACCAGTGTTGTATACAATCCATCTTACAAACACATTCTCTAATAGAGAACTAAATCTAAAAGCTGTATAACCTACAAAAGCAACACTGTTGAAAGTAATACAAACAAAATGTAAAACTTGCAATGATGATTACTGATGCGTCCTTTAGAATTAAGACCTGTAGGGAAAATCAACAAATTCAGTTTAAAATGTATTACTACTGACATATGCATCTGCATTTAACTGAATGTCTTAGTGTAAAACAGCATTTATTGTTTCAAAATGATTTCATTAAAAATATTGTGTTGTTTTCAGTGGTTTGTTAGCATTAACTGTTGTACAGCATGACTGCAGTCCAGAAGTTGAATTGTTAATCTTTTTCACGTACATGTTTGTAACAATTCTGTCATTATCCATTATGACCCATTAATTTAATATTTTAATGACATATTTAATTGCATGTAATTTTCAATCATTACATTTTAATTTGTAATAATAAATACAGAACAAACTGAGTAGGGCCATTGCATTTCTCTGAGACCAAAGATTAACAGACACCAGCTGCCGACATGCCCTTTAACGTAACAGTAGCTTCCACTGGCTGCTACATGTTAGTTACAAATACAAATAAAAATGTCAGTGACCGTTGCTAAATACTGTCTGGGGAGTAGGGCAACGCTGTAGTCCGTTCGTCAGTGCAACATTTACAGGGTCTGTTGTACAGTATCCAATATCTTTCTAACTTCCCCTCGTTTATCAGTATTACTTCCTTGTCTCATCCTGCTCCCTCTTTTTTTCACCTCGTTTGTCAATGGCACCACAGTTATTGGGCTTTTTAAAGAAACTTCGGACACTGCCGTGACATTTTGCAGTGGTACTAGCGATATACTGTAGCCTGCCAGAGTGAAGGCTGAAGCCAGGTAGGAAAAGAGGTCATGTATGTGAGATCAAAGGGAAAACTAGACAATAGCTAATTGATTTGCACTCTCCACCATCTGGGCAGGGCTGTGAACGACTTTACATTATAGAAGATATCCCTCAATGTTCTAATCTGTTACAATATTCACTCCTCTGCTGCAGTCTTCCCATACATAATGACTTGACTATGAATGTAATAATACGAATAGAAGTGGCGTTATGAATGACACCGGGCTACTCTTCTCCAGTAGTATGTTAAGTGTGTAGATCTTACTAGACATCTTTGGGATTCGGATGGGCCTGCTGCGTCTGCCATCTCCTCCGCCCGTCAGAGCTTTGATCTCGATTAGATAGTCCTCCACAGAAGGAATTTGCAGCTCCACACTGGTCTTATTGGTTTCCAGCACACATTCCCTCTCCTGCCAGTTTTGATGATACATAACCTGGAACGGAGAACTCATTTTGATTCTATAATTATTGGATTACTTTAAAGAGACAGTCCTCGATTTGTGTCCGGAATATAACATTGTGGTAAACCCCCCCACACACACACACACACACACAGTAGACTCACACCATTCTCTTCCCCCATGCCCTGTAGCCACAGACACAGTTGTGTTTCAAACATAAACATTGAGCTGTTTCTGCAGACGCATATACTGTATGTGTACTGTACATTATGTGTGTATGTATGTACTGTACAGTATGTATGTACGTACATACATACGTGTCTTTATGATTCAACAGATACATAGCATTTCAGAGGAAAACATCAACCATGGAGCAGTGTGTGCAATCAAATATGTCTGGACAAATCTGATTACACATCTCTACTCTCACTCTCTCCAGAGGGGGCTATGAATGCCAAATGCCAAATGAGATTGTGTGTAGTCCCAGTAGTTGAGCATGCGGGCATACAAGTATTTCATTATGAGTGTTCAAACATCCACCTCTACTCATACCATTTCAGCTTGATTAAAATACAGGATTAAAACGAGGGGTTTTCTCTCATAACAGCTCAAAGGAAATATACAGTACACTGCACTACGTCACAATATGCTGCATTGCATAAGCATTCTTTTATCTTTACTACAATTACAGCTTTACAATATTAATACACATTTATGTTCTGCATTGACTGCTGGTCTGCTCAACATGTCCAAAAATTAGAGCAGGTATAACAGAGAAAACAGGAGACCAACATTGCAATTCAAGTTATTAAAAGTCTTGACATGTGTTCACTGTTCTGTATCCAGTATGCAAAGGATAAAATGGGACTCATTGCAGTGCCTGAAAGAAGAACATTCCTCCTGTGCCATGATGCTTTCAATTTTATCACAGAGAGTAAAGCTTTGAATTTCTAAAGGCCAGACAGAGCCGATCCGTACTGTGACACTAGAGTGTTGCGGCCTTTCTTTGCAGAAAGGGAGCCATTTATTGAGCTGAAATCTCCATATCCAGATTCTTTTATTACTATTCTACTGTTGCTTTAACAAACCCACCTTGTATCCTGTCACTTCAGATTCATTTTCCATTGCCTTGACGTGTTCCCAATTTAGAAATATCTTGGAGTTGGTCAGGTTCCACTCAATGTTTCCTGGAGGCTGGCTTGGAGCTGTTAGATATGCAATTATGGAGCCACACACTTCAATTAAAAATGCACCAAATAAATACGCATTATTATCAGAAGTTTTCTGAATCGTGTTGATAGTCCATTTTGATTTAATTATCAAATTGTAAGATTTAATAGCACACACTCTCAATCTAAAAAAACATATTTGTGCAATTGAATTTGCATAATTAATACATTTCTATGCACATGCATGCTTTTCTAACATACAAAAAGCATAAATGATAATGCAATCTATGTATAATAGTACAGCCTCATTTAGCACAGGTTTGCTTCTGTAACCCATGTGTATGTAATGTATACTCACGTGGTTTCTTTGTGGTGATGTTAAATGCGAGGCTTTCGGGTCCAAGTCCAGCACTGTTTTGGGCCCTGACTGAGATCAGATAGATTGAGCTGCTCCTCAGGCCCGAGAGCAGAGCTGCAGTGTCCACAACTCTCACTCTCTCAGCTTCACTCTCCGGAGTGCCCTCTTCCCAATAAATAACCTAACAAAGACATGATGATTAGACAACATCCCCAGACATTTTCATCCTTAAAAGGTCCCACTTGTCACTTTAATCTCATACTTTTTCACACCATCTGTAAGAATAGGCTCTTTTCTGTGGGTGATGATTATATGTTAGGGCACTTTCACACCTATGGCTTGTTTATGTTGTTCCGGATCGTTTGATTTCATACTAACTTTGCACACGTCCCTGAGTTTGTTTCGTGTTCACTCGGCTACATTTTGAGCGGAAGATAACTTGTAAACAGGGCCGGTAACACCGGCCGGGTCTTCAAAATAACTTTTAGAGCAGAGTTCCTGCGAGCATTAATATTGTTGACATATTTTGACAGACCCAGCAGCCTTATGGTCGGTTCACAAGCTATATCGACAATGCAACACCAATAGTGTTGGTCATTGTTTTTGTAGCAAATCAAAACAATTCAATTCAAAACAATTCAATTTGTAGGAGTGATTTGTCCCGCTGTTGCCGAGTTCACATATGCCCAAACAAACTGATCTTGGTGGGAAAGGCTCCACGTTGTGATTAACCTGCTCCAAATGAGCTAGGTATGAAAGTGCCCTTAAATAATGAAGCATCTTGACATCACCTTGAGGGAGTGACATCAAATAATATCCCTTTAAGAATAACACACTTTGTAACTTTTGCTAAATTGGACGAGTTTCAGATTTAACATTTTGTCACCTTGGAAGGACAAGGAAGAAATGTGCACAATAGGAGACCGTAAGCCCGTGATATACTTGCTTTTAACGTATGAAAGATGGCTACCACGCGTATCGGGCACGTATCCTGAGTTCCTTTGGAGCGTAGTTTGTGTGCGTCCTCAGAAATTAGAAGTTAGTAGAGCTAGTTCGTAATTACCAACATCTATACGATGTCTCCATGCCACTCCACATTTTGACATGTTGGTTGTTGTTGTGGAAATTTGGAGGTAGTCATGGAAAATATTCAATTTCGGCCAGGGTTGAGTTGGCCCTGATCTGCCCCATACTGGGTATATTTACAGGGCCCTATTGTAACGATCTAAGTGCACGGTCTGAAACGAAAGGGGCAAATTGCATTTAGGGCGTGTCCAAATCCACGTTTGCTATTTTAATGGCAGAATAAATGGTAAGTGCACCGGGCGTTCTTCATTATTCATGGGTGTGTTTTGGGCGTAACATACAATAAACCAATCCGAGTGTCATCTCCCATTCCTTTTAATTATCCAGGCTCGCTTGCATCATATTG
Organism: Forbesichthys agassizii; assembly: GCA_026546735.1. Classification (NCBI taxonomy): domain Eukaryota; kingdom Metazoa; phylum Chordata; class Actinopteri; order Percopsiformes; family Amblyopsidae; genus Forbesichthys; species Forbesichthys agassizii. Next base: position 10,182 of record JAODLL010044823.1, on the reverse strand, counting down.
TTATTATATTGGCGGGTTTGTGAAAGCGCTGAAGCAGACCATATAAGCGACTATCTAGAATATCTAGGCGAGACAGACTATCTATAGGGAGATCACTAAAATATGTTCTTGTAGGCTACACACTAATAATATTTCACATGTACTTTTTTAATTTAATTAAATTAATTTGCATGTCTGTGCGTTCCTGTGTGTGTAACAAGCAGAGTGTAAAATCATAGGCCGCTTGTCTACGTGTATGTGCTGCACAAAAGTAAGTAAATTGGGGCCTTTAGTGACAATCTAGAATGCTCGTTTGGTGTGTATTTGGAATACTTTGGCCACACATTTAGTACAAAAGTAGTCACAGCCTCAGATACACATTAATGAGCGAGTTACATTTTTGCATTACATTAACACTCAGCTATCATTATGTCATCCTCAATGATGCAGTCCTGCTAAGTCTCAGACTAGGCACACTCATCCACATTCAACAACACCGTGGTGACTGGCACAATAAGTTAAATGCTCCCACCCCAGAGATTGCATGATTGGTCAGAATATTTAGTCCCCTTTAGGCTAGTGAATAAACCAAATTGATGAAGTATCCATATAGCCTCAAAGAATGCATGGTTTTAAAATGGAAATGTGAAAATGTATTGAGAAATAGCCTCATCAACACAGTATTGTTCCCACGTCTTGCTAGTGTCAAAGCATGTGAATGATGTTTTCAACCACATTTAATAGTTCAGCCAACTAATCAGGTTTTATGGTAAATCCTCATACAGACATGACTTCTTAGTTCTGCGTAAGGGCTTTTCTTTTAAACAACTCTCTTTTAATGGTGTCTGGGACAGACAGAAGGATTGTCCTCAATCGTTCTTCTGCAAGGTCACTCAGCTTGGGCCTGCAATGCCATGCAATATATCACAGGTTGAGTGAAGGATTATGTTTGTACACTAAGGTTCCCACATCTGACATCCCAGGAGAGGGTTTGTTGTAGGGGATTGTGTTCACACTTTTATTGTATGTTTATATAGAACAGTACTCAGGCAGCCTTGGAAGTTTGGCTCTTTTTAGTGACTGGAAGAGCTGTGAACAAACCTCTTTGTTAGCTAGATTAGCTTTTGAAATATCTGCCACTCTTAACACAAGCTGTGTGTTAATGTTGAAATATTACAGCAACGTTTGCCATCGGCAATCATATTCAAATAAATGTCATGCTCATTGTACTGTCAATCATTCACAGACTGGAATTGTTTCTTTTATACCTCATATCCAATGATCTGCCCACTGCTGGCTCCAGGAGAGACTTGCTCCCAGTACACCTCGATCTCAGAGGCTGACAGCGTTCGAGCCCACACTCTTGAGGGAGCCTCGGAGGGTTCTACACATGTGCAGGCAGTGAATAACGACAACTGCTGGATATTACAATTGAAAACAACCCCCTCCCCATGTATTCCCTTCATACAGCACTGCGTAAAACACACTCACCTTCCTCCGCAGAATGCACTCGCATGACCTGGCTAAACGGCCCTTCTCCTATGTTGTTATAGACCCCGACTTTGACTTCAAACAGGGACAGGGGTGCAATGCTGTCATTTTTGTATATGTATCTGGAAGTGTCGGGCGATGCTAGCACTGTTTGGATCCATGTTCTACTGCCAAGTGGACGAAAGGCCACCACATAGCCAAATCCTTCTCCATTCTGCTGCTCCTCTGGGATTGGCTGGAATAGGGACAGATGTTTTTTTAGATGTGTGTGGCTTAGGCCTACATAATACAATACTTTTTTTCAACTCACAAAGTATTAGGAAAATACATACATCAGTGCAGGATTCTAGCTCTATCGTATCTACCCATGTGCATTATATAGATAGATGTAAATACTAATAATGTTGTGCATTCATGTCCATGGCTATTTATACTACAGTATAACTTTTTATGCTGTTAAATTAGCCTAGCCTTTTTTCTTTGGGGAGTCATGTGCTTAGACACAGGCCAAAACATTTGAGAAACACTTAGGATAATAGACACTGCAAGCAGCTAATTGGAACAAAAATGCATATTGAACACTAGAAAGCTTCTGCAAAGAATATGTAGAAATCTAATGCTAAAACTCAATTTTTAAATCGAAATAGGACTTCATAAGGGGCCAATTATGCAGTCTCCTGCTCCATATTCCATTACTTATATCCCATTTAGTTACACTTGAGTGGTAATGTATGTGAAATTACTTCTGCTAGGACAAAAAAGGCATTTACTTTTTTTGCCTATTTGTGTGCTAAACAGAATTGAAGCAGTGTAAAAGTGACTTGTTGCATACATATTTTGCAGAACTTTTAGATACTTTTTGATACTAATTGGATGCTATTTATAGTCTCTTACATCAGTTTTAATTGCGTTAATTAACATAACTTGTGCAAAGAGAGCCAGAACCATTATAGTAAAGACACACTCAGACAATAAAACCCCATTCCCATTTATAAAAACAATTCCATGATGGCGTTACAGTACCTCCCATACGATGACCAGCTCTCCTCTACTCCCTCCACCACCGCTAACATTAACTGGTGCAACCTCAGGAACTGGATGGTGCAAAGGATGTTTTGTCAAAATACAATTAAGAGCATGTGCGAACAAATATTGTCAAGTTTGTATGCAATCACAGTTACTCTGTGTAGAGATTCATGTTTTATCAACTTCCAGTTTTACAGATAAAGTACCTCATTTATCAACCCAGACCTTATTAAAATGTAATTAGTTGATGAGATCTTAACCTGTCTTTGTTTTTTAGAGAAAATTGGCAGCATCCATTCCAAAAGTAATTTACTGTGTTTTGGAGCCACGTTCCTGGTGGCCATTGAAAGAACTGCATCTTAAGGACTTTCGCTTTGGCTTTAATAACTCTCAGCTACAGTGGCTGCTGTTTGAAAGGATAGTGCTGATAGGTACAAACTGTATGTAACTCTATTCCTTATGTATAATCTGTGATTTATGAATTACTGTTACAGATATTTCCCATGCACTGACCTAACCGGTGTGAATATTTTATTTAAAAGTCAAATGACATTTACAGTACCTTTGCGAGGACTTATAGTGGATAGCCAACATATGGCTTTATACACCCTGTCATCTACATTGCTGGTAAATGACATTCGCTATCTCACGTTATGAGAGTTGGTTTCTAAATAATTTACACCTGTCTGTGTGCTTAATTAATTTTTAGTAGGTCCATTAGGTTTGATAGCGATGAAAAATGCAACCAATAACTCGGCATGAAGATTTTAGATTTTAAAATAGCAAAAGCCATCTAAAACGCACAAGATTAATGTAATCAGACATTTTAATTACATTTCCAGCGGGACTGATTAACTTGTTATGAAGTAGAACAACGAACACAGAAGGTACCTGCTGGTTTAGTTCGAATCTGTTTTGATGGCGTGCTGGGTTCTCCTACACCAACACTGTTGATTGCCACCACTCTGAATGCATAATCCACCCAGGGGTTCAACTCTTTCACGGTTGCTTGCAACATCTGTCCAGGCACAGAATCAGGAACTAGGATTAAAGAATTTAGAATTGAGATATGTTTTCAGGTGCATTATATTTCATTTATTAGGTACACAAAAATTGTGTGAGCTTATTAACTGATTCTGTGAACCACCAACACTACAAGTAAAGCATGCCAACCATTATTTATGTGTCCATATATTTTACTGTTATGTTCACCTAGAATGCCATTGTATGTACATTGTAAGTTTCTCCATCTAAAGAAATATATTAAAAAATCCCTCTCGACACAACAGTAGCAGCATGATAATTGTAGTAATCATTTCCTCTGCCCACAATATAGCAGGGACAATAAACTGTGACATTGCCATCACAATCCTCTGAGTTATCAATGTGCTGTGTGTGTGTGTGTGTGTGTGCGCGTGCCTGTGTGCTACCTGTGTTGACAGACTGCCAGCCTATGGAGAAAGAGGTCCTGGCCTGGACTGTATACATGGTGATAGGGCTGTGATTGTCTGGTCCAGACCCCCAGGAGAGTTGGACAGTGGTGTCGGTAATCTCATTCACAGCTAGGCCCTCTGGGGCTCCGGGGGGTCCTGACATGTCCACCGGCACAGGCAAACAAGGGACAGACACATTCAGAGTGTTTTTGCACCATGGTAGCCAAAACAAATGGCATCAGTCAAACTGCATTCATGGGAGACACAAAAGAGTGGCTGACGCCAGGAAATTTGAAGAATCACAGCCTATAAAAACACCTCTAAAAATAATGTTTAGAGGTGTTCCAAACAAAATCCTAACTTTAAACTGTAAAAAAGTGAAAATAACAAAATAAATATATACATAAATAATGAATATAGCAACCAAAAGTCAAATTATAGTATATTTAATACAATGTAAAATATAAAGTATGATTTGAAGGCCTACCTCGGACAATCAGGTCTGCTGCGGCTGAAACACTGTCTACTGCAGTGTGTACCATACACACATACTTCCCAGAATGCTTCAGCTGAATATTCCTTATCATCAAGTCTCCTGCAGACCCCTGATGATAAGGCATAATGAATGTAGTTATCACCTTTGTTGAGTCCAAGACAAGTCCAAGACCAGGACGAGTTGAGACCGAGTCAAGACCGAGTCCAAAGACATTCGAGTCCAAGTCAAGTCAGAGTACAAATACTGTAAGACTATAATTGTAACAGGACCCGACATTAAGTGTTGTCATGATACTTATCTGAAAAGAGCTAACGTTTAATAGGCTAGTGTATGCCTGTAGCCCTTCAATTGTCCCCTTGACGATGAACTATAATAAACTGTAAGAATACTAGTGACTTTCTTACAATCACAAGCTGTATCACATTGTATGTCTCAGAGGAAGGAGCAATAAATTAGTCTACAACTTATGCCATTTCTATGTATCCTAGAATAGTTTAGGGGAGTCTATTATAAACTATTGTGCATACCATTTAGTTATGAAGTTATTTCAATTGAATATTTGACTAATATTTGCTTTAATCTATGTGATGTGCTACATGAAGTTAAGTGACTTTTATTTTCTAGAGATTGTTTATTGCCTACATTTCCCAGAAATTATTTTTAAATCGACAGGTCTGTATCCTGCGAATGCGGAAAAACAACTTGAATCAGATCTCAGATGAGCCGACCATGGATGTTGGAGCTGAAAGGTCAGTATTAGTTGAAACAAGCAATAGTTATATAGTTTTGTGTATACTATGTTTTTCAACTCCCTTCTCTGTGACAGAAATACTCGACCGGTACGGGACACTTTCAATAACACCGGCAAGTAATTCTCTTTGCAGGAAAAACCCGGAACTGGATAAATAACTTAATGGCTGGACTCGGTCGAGTATAAATTTGGCGAATATTTGGCGAGTCCAGAGCCCAAGACAAGTCAGAGTCTAAATAACAGCAAGTTCGAGACATGTCCGAGACATAGAAATAGTGCCTTGACTATACTAAAATAACTACAACCCTGCCTCACAGTGCTAGGATACTTTGAAGCACTGCTGCAAAATAATCTAATCATCTAGCAAACATATTTATTTGTTTCTATGTATGTTTGATGGTTAGTTGTTTTTGTAAGGGAATACATTACCTATATACTGAACTTTTTATTTACTTTGTGTAAAATCTGCAGGGTTTAAAACGTGCTTCATACAGCTGTGATGTGCAGCTGAATTTGAACATTATTTTTCAAGCTACCCCAAGTGGCCTTTGTGTACTTAACCACGAGGAGCACCAATCATGTAATCAGCCGGATATGTGCTCTTTTGTTCACAGAGCTGTCAGTGATTGAGTCATAGGCAGAAATCGCCCCGTGGTCAGACCCATTTGAGCCCATTCTGTAAGTTAGTCTCCACACGACATATAGTACAAGGAAATAGCTAAACTCATTTTCTACCATACAAGCTTTAAACTGAGACAGAATATTTCAATTGCTCTTTTATGATTTTCATGCTATAATTTAAATAATTTACCTATAAATAGGATATGAGGTAAAATTGTGACCACAATCCCAAAGCAAATTGAGTTCATGGTTCTATACTGTACATACCCCTCCGATCATCTCAAAATTGTCCTGTCTGCGGAAATCAATGGCTTTGCCATTAAAGAACCACTTGAAGAAGGGCTCCAGAGAGAAATCCCTTGACACTTCACATGGCAATACAATGCTTTGTCCCACTGTGGCATCCAAACTCAGAGGGGGAACTATGATTTTTGTTGGCTCTATAACAAATAATACAACAATAAAGTAGTAATGTCTGTTAGTTATTAGTTAGTTAGCAAACATTACAATACCAACTAACAGTAATAAAACAATCAAATATATATCCATTAAAATCATATATTAAAAAAAAATATGCGCACATGCACACACATATCTGTTGCCGGTCTAGCACAGGATATTCATGAATAAATATGTCCTGCAATTATCTAAAAACATGTCACAGCAGTGATTTGTGAAACATTCAGTGCTATAGGTGTCAGAGTTTTGAGTTTTGCACTAAGTCACTGAGAACAACATCTCACAGCTCTAGATGTGTCAAACCAGCAGCAGCACAGAACAATTAAACGGCTTATTATCACTTTGTGCTTCACATGGTTCACATTTAAGCCCTGTATTGTACACATACTGTGCAGAGACAGACACGTACCCTTCACCACCAAAATGCCTGAGCTGCTGGCGGTTCCAAAGGTGTTTTTGGCCACACACGTGTATCTTCCTCCATCAGATTTAGTGACATTAGTAATGCGCAGTGTGCCATCATCCATGATAGCCTGTCTGAGAAGAAAGCACAACACTTCCATGACTCAAAATGAATCACTTTACTCTTATCAACCAGGCATACTCTGTTCTTTAATTAAATGTAAAGTGATAAGGAAAAAATTAATAATCTTCTCAGGTGGTCTCATTTTTCTCTCAGCTCATCTTCACAATTCTTTCCGATATATAATGAAATCTTTCACAAAAGCTATTTAGTGTGCAATCTTCTAAGTTCATGCACAGGAGATGACCTAAAGTGTTGGCACAAAAGCGCCAATGCACACCAGGTACACAACAGGACAGTAGAACCAGCAAAGATAGCGATATGAAGAGAAAACAATTTGAATAGAACCTTTACCTGCATCCTTATCGCTCCACAACACGTGCCAATACTATCAACAGACTAAAGGCCATATATAAGTAATAAATAGATATGAATACAGAACTGTCTATATTTAAAAAAGAATAATAATAATAAAAAAAATGGTTAAGAGAAAGAAGTTCCATCTATTCCCATGAGGTAAGACAATAATACCGTTGCGCAGCATGAAAAATATCCAGCTAAATATGCAACATTAATATGCATCTACTCTACTGTACTGTATGTGCATCTGTATGTTTACAGCCACCAATGATAAAAAACACGATGTTATGGGGGAACTTCATATAGGTTGATGTTCATGTACATTTACAAGTGTAGTATTCACGCATGTTAGATTACTTGGGAAATCATTTAACAAAGACAATGGAAAGCATCTGAAGATGAGTGTGTTATGTAAATAAAGCTTCACCTTTGTTTCCCTAAATGAAACATCCATGAAGATGGTGTGAGCTGTGAGCAGCCAGCTCAGAAATCAAACCATTTCACTTTGGCTTCTATGAATAAATATGTATTCAGTCGGCCTGAGCTGCAGCCAGGAGAGCATGTCTGACACAGGGTGCTTTGCACTGATTTATTGACAAAAATATCAAACGCTGAGTGATGGAGGCGCACTGAGAACATGACCTGAGGGGCAATGAGCTGTAAAACAAATAGAAATGCGAAGAACTATCTGCTTTGCACACAAACTCTGTTCCACGTTGCGACTTTCCATTCTCGTCCTGTCGCGCTGCCTGTGTAATCACTTCTTTCTGGTTTTCCCCATGAACAACCCATAGGAAATATCACTATCAATCCTGCCGGTTGCATGTCGGCACGGGCTCAGCCGCTTGGGGACAGTTGTATGCAGATGCTGCACAACGTAATAATTTGAGGTGTAGCTGCAAACCGGTGGACACGCAGCTACAGCACACTCCGTGTTCACACGCACTCTGACACCAAACATGCCAGGCAAATGGAAAGAGCTAAATTAGAGTTGGCACGTGATACGGTGCTAGGAGTAGATGAACCCAATGCTCAAAGTGAGTCACTTCCATCCATCTATCTATTTTTTTTTATGTCCATTTGTGTTATCTGTGTTGCACAGGCACTGGTAATGTAGCAGGAACACCATTTTGATTAGGCTTCATTTGCTGGTTATTAAGAGCAGCGTGCGTCCACCAAACACATCAGAAATGCAAGTTTGTGAGATTGTGAGAAGACCCAACTTATACTTGTTTTCATATCATGTGCCCAACTCCAAAATCATTTAAAAGACATACAGATAAGTACAATACTGAAGTACAGTTTTAATTAGAAATGCCTAACCTCAAATGTTTTTAAAAATGTAACTATGTCCCCCTCCCCCAAAAGAATAATTCACTTGGTAAAGGAATGTAAACACACACACACACACACACACACACACACACACACACTGACTGGGGAATGCTAAATATTAGGCCATAAAGCTGAGGGAATTTCTTTCAGGACCATGGACAGCAGCCGTTCTCCCAGTGCAGGCCACTGGGCTGGGTGATTGATGGCAGGTGTTGCCCCGATGATCTGTCCTGCCTGTGGGAATGCATTCACAGGTGGACTGCATTTCCTCAATTGTGCTGACCTACTTTTAGCTCTTTATAAGCATGGGGAACGGGAAGAGCCTCAGAATCTGTTCAGACTTCCAACATGTCAGACATGACTATATTCACTAAGCACTGAGGATGCTTTCTGAATGCAGTCTAGTATTTCTTTCTTTCTAATAAAAACCATGAATAGAAAACATTGGAAATCGATTTATTTGGATTTGTTTTCAAATCTATGGAGCATGTTTGGGGTGAGGAGCTGAACACTACCGTATGCTAGTGCCCTGTGGAATTGGCAGCTGCACAAAAAAATAAAAATATGAAACTTTTCAGTTACACCTCTGACTCTTAACCTGGAAATTTCAGACAAGCTGCTATATAGTAACATTGAACTCGACATAGGTTTTGTACTCTAATGCCAGGCATTTCTTTAGACACATTTGCAGGTAAATAGTATATAGTTACTAGCAATGTCCTAGTAGCCACTGCCTCCGACTAGACATTAAACCATTGAAAATACACTATCATGTAAACCTTGTCCATTGTGTTCTCTCCAAAGAAGATTTGTACAAGGAATGTCACTCTAGCTCTTTCACTGCCCTGAGAAACTGCACTGTAGTGGTCCACAATCCTGAGACCCCCTGCCCTGAATATTTTAGATGTCTCCATGCCACAAACACACCTGATTCATACAGTATGTGTGTCTGAACAACTTTGCATGGGTGATGCATAGAAATGCGTCCAATTTTCCACATAGACCTTTTCTATTAATCTCTATGTTTACGTTGGAATATGCAAGTGCATATTTCACATTTTATAAATCAGGCCCTAACCCTCAATTTCCACCGGGCCCCTGTCAGTCGCGTTCCGGCTCCGTCGCCGAGCTCTTTTCAATGCAAGTAAACCAAAGCGTCCCAAAAGCGTCCCAGAAGCGTCACAGGAGCGGCTCTCTGCTCGGCTTCGTTAAAAATAGACAGCAGTTCTATTTTTTTACGGAGACACTTCTGGGATGCTTCTGAAAGCCAATCAGACGTAACTCATAATTTTGGTTTGGTTTGTTGCTATGGAATCTCAGCGAAAACACAACAGATGACGGATCGCTGACGTGACGGATCAGACCTGGTGGAAATCAGGCGTAAGATGGTGGAACACCTCTGTAGGAAAGCAGATGCTTTAAGCAGAGCTCCTCGACTCTGGGCCTGGGGACCCAGCAGGGTTGAGAACTACTGCTTTAAAGTAATTGGTTATCAGACATGAAGACATCCTCTGGCATCGATTAGGTTAATGTTAGTTAAATGGTTACGGTGGTGACACGGTGGTTAATTCTCTAAATGGTTAGCAAGTATAATATAAGCATAAGCAATTGATGTGCTCTTTTCCATGGAAAAGCCAGATATCCGTGTCTCACAAAAGGCAGCGCCACTAGACAAGGAGCGTGATATAAACAGCGGGTGTGTCTGATC
>JAODLL010044812.1:0-20284 GCA_026546735.1 Forbesichthys agassizii | reverse complement strand
CTGTCTAAATCAAACACAACTCTAACAGCCAATGGACGCATCTCTCCACAAAATACACTGAATATTGCAACATCTTCAATATGATATTGCGCAACGTGATATTGCGATAACGATACTGAAACGATATATTGTGCACCCCTACGTGATAGTTTATGATAGTGATAAATAAGCGCTAAGGAAGAGGCTTCTCGGGTGTAAATTAACAAGCCCACTTTATAACAACTCAACTAACATGAACCGCACTTCTAGATTTTCTCTGGAGTGCGTTACAGTATGACCTTGGCTAGCATTATGATACCATTATTGGCATTAACAACAAGGATTATGAATGTATGAATGAAGTAGATGTATTTTATTAGACTTTGGTTCAAACCTACCATAATTAGAACAGAAAAATAAGGTGCAGGATGACTTTTGCTAGCTGTAATCATTAAATATAGTTGCAGGTTCCCAGTTGACTGGCATCATTGCTTTCTTCAGATTCTTTTCTTTTTTTTCTTTTTTTTGTTGCTTGAATATACTCATCCTCAAATTCAGGTTTGAGGAAAGCATAACAGGAGATGCATTTAATATGTAGGAGCAAATGTTGTTATTTAGCTTCCGAAAGTGTTTTGCCACAAGGTTTGCTTTAAAAACGTTTGAAGTGTTAGCAATGTCTTCAGAAGCATGCAGTGTAATTATTCAAATGTTTATAGTTTATTTAAAACAGCAGATGAAGCAAAAATTAAACCCTCCAAAATCTACATAATTACTATGTAGAACTATGTCAGTTTTTCCTGAAGCAACACCTGAAATTCCTTTTTCAAGGGGACAGTAATCATCATCTAGCATTCTGATACCATCCTGATCTTGAGAGTTCCAGTGTGACTTCACCACAAGTATGTCTGGACAAGTCAAGTCCATTCGCTTGGTCCAATCAGTGTTCTACTGGCAGCTATGGGCTATGTTACAGTAAGTGTAACTGCACCCCGGCACAGAGCCTGACTACACCCACTACAACTTTGAAAAATGCTTCAAGGGGCAGACTGAGGGGAGGGGCCGAGAGGGGGACCCCTATGAACATTAACGTTAACATTTGTATTTGATTACGTATGAGCGTACTAAGTGTATAGTTGAAAACCAGCCAGGTCCTGGGGTGATTTTTAATAGATATGACGTGTAGTTCTGTTTTCAGCACATATAATGCAGATTTTTATAAAAACTGGAAGTTTGTCAATATTAACACCAGCATTAATGTGTCGCATCGCAGAGCAGTCCTATTACTTAGTGTACAGCACAAAACACACATTTTAGGGTGAAATTACTCTTCAAGTGCAATAAAGCGGATCAGTGACTGTCCACTTTTTGGGGGCTCTGGTGCCGAAAGTAAATTTCATATTAATTTTCTCCATTGACCTTTCGGAAAATCCTCATAAAAAGGATTAAAGATAACTGTTTCACTCTATGCTAGCCCTAGATAGACATTGATAGACAGATGGGTCATCCAATCACCTGCCAAGCATTTTGTGAAAGTTCCTGTCCTTTTCCAAACTGTTTCAATGGATGCTTCTCTGTAACAAACATTTTACAGAGGTTACTAGGGATAGCGCATCCATCCCTAGCCATGTCCAATGGTCTAATCTGGCTTCAGTAATGGCACTGATTAAATTTTATTTGTGTGAAAAAAAACACATGACACATGGTCTGAGACAAACAGAGAGTATGGGACGTGACTGGCGAGGCAGAAGTGAGAGGAGATGAAAGCTCACATTCACACAGAGACGATAAAGCCAAGTGCCTTGTTTTATTATCGGCCTACAATCAAATGTTAACCTCTTTTTGTTAATACAAACCTTCACTTGACACAGAACCTGACATGGTGCACACCGCACCAGACAACAGTATCCTGCTATGTGGGGGGGTAGAGTTTCTGAGGGAGCACCCTATGGCATTGAAGGGAGAGGTGTCTTTGTTTGATTTGTTCAAATAACAACAATGACTACCTTTAACCTTTACCTATTACTTTAACATTAAACATGACATTAAACTTTATTTTTTAACACAATGATACTTTGGGTAAAAAGGTAAAGATCTGCAGGGTTTACGAAAATCTAATTAGCAAAACCAGCTACTTTACGAAAGCAAACATAGCTTTCCCAATAACTTGGCTTTTCCACCTCAGCATAAATGCATTCAGATTACTCCTTCCACTACGTGTTTTTGTTCTATACTGTAGGCTGTAAATCAAGGTGAACCAAATGTTGCTATACAGGCAAGCTTGGAGCAGGTCATCTGCATAATACATAATTAGCTTAAGTAGGAGGCTGTCAAGCAGTAACCTGCATTACATAATTCTCTCATGTCCCCACATTGGTTTGTGTTACTTTCTCTCTACACGTGTATCTACAATGTATATTCATTCTGAGATTTCTGCATTAAAGCTTAATTTAACTGACCCAGAAGTCCCATAGGACCATCGCAGATCGTGATTTGGCATTCCACAAAACTAAATATGGATTATCAAATGTTCTTAACTCTACAGGGGATTTTCCTCTAGGCATCAATACAGTTGTACACATACAGTGTTTTTTGGCACATATATCACTCATTGCCAAAAATGAGCAAAATGTGTGCACTGTGCTCCAAACTGTTAAGTTAATGGACATTACCAAGTGTTTCCATCCATCACCATCTTCTCCTGCTTATCCGGAGTCAGGTTGCGGGGGCAGCCAATTCAATTGCCAATTGAAATTTAAGCAAGAAAACCATCAAGTCAGGCTAGTTATTTACAGTACAGCATTTTTATAGTATCTTGTTTGAACGTCATGTCGTTGAATTATTTCAGGATAGGTCAAACTGTTTTTCTGTCACCTTGTTCTTCATTACATTTAACAATATGTTTTTAATTTGACGGAGTATTGGGAACAACTGGCAATGAGCAAAGCAAGGGTTCTATGTGAAAGCAGCCAAAATGAGAGGTAGAGTAGCCATTCAACATTAGACATGAAAAACAGCTAGAGGGTGAGGGGTAGCTACTTCTCTTGTTCTACATCAATCTAATTAGCAAGAGTCAAGTGGGTGGGCCTGACTCACCAATCACACAAGACACAACCGCGTCCACATACATCACAAACCACAAAACCACAATTTACCAGCGCTATTAAAACCTTGGCCAACCCAGCTCCTACCTGTCTCATCTGTCATGTATTTGTATCTTCCCCTTGGTCCACGTGGAAGCACTACAAACGTATAGCACTTCTAAATGTCCCCACTTGATATGTGTGTATGTGTGGAAGGTCGGGTGGGGGTATATTTGATATATAGAAACATGAGTATTATTATTATAATTCTTAATTATTATAATTAGTATTATGTGGTCCCAAAACTGTGGCTCAGATTCAGGACACCCTGGAAGAAATGTTCTTTTAGGCAGTCTGTTTTATTTGTAGTGGTTTGTGACCATCTTTAAAAGAATGTCAAGTCAGTACAAGGTCTGACAATAATTAGGACGCGTTTGGCTCCATGTAGGTCTTCAACCACTAACGTGTTGTGTTTACAATACATGGTTAGGTATCGAATACAACTACAAGACGTCTTGGCTGTTCGCCTGCAAGCAAAATCACATTTGTTTCTCACATCAGATATTTTTATTTGCAAATGATCAAATACGATTTCTGTGTACAGACATCACCAACCTTTGCATGGGTTGCTGTGGTCACAACGTACACTTCAGTAATTCTGTAGCTATGTTGGTGAACATGCTTTCCAACATAGACGCAGAAGAAATGGAGGCTCATCACCTTGCTCTCCAAACCATCAGTGTTGTAGTCGTGGGGAGCATCACTGTGCAGCAAGAGAGCATTAGCGAGTGACGCAAAATACACTTCGAAATCCGTTTTGAGCAACCAGAGGACTGAGATGGATCTGTACGTAGAAATCCTATTGGAATCACATTTCAAACCATCTCCAAATATGGATGGAATCTGATTTGCAACAATTACATTTCATGTGTTTATTTGCTGTCCAGACCTCTAAAATCAACCTGAATAAAAATGGATATGCCAAATATTTGATTTAGGATGACAGTCTTGACACCATTTTCATATTATTTCTTATTTTTTAATCTCAAGAGTATTATAAACTACTTTCAAGAGTAAAATGTGTGTATGGTGGTGGTACATTTAAGATGCATTTTAAATTAATTCAAACTGAGTGTTGACATGACATGAAAGCGATGGGTCATGAAAGGATTAAAGAGTTTCTCTAAGTAAATCCTTTCAGATCTGTAGAGTGAAGCATTTTCTTCTTCCAGAACAGAAAAACTGATAGCACATTTTTTAAATATATTTTTAATGGCGACATCAATACCTGAAGCTATAAAAAAAATCTATTTGATTTGTTATTGTCTATTATAATTTTATCATATTTCTTCTAAAAATAATATAACACCCACATTACGTATTTGTATAGGAAATGTGAAGCAAAGAGCAGAGGAGTGCTCCATGGCGACCTGCATGAACAACTTTTCTCAGAGGTCTAACATACAGTATAGATGTGTGTATGTGGGGTTGAGTCATAACAATATTGTCATAACGTTACTATATGGAATTTGGGACGTTACTGTTTATAAATATTTTTAAATGTGATACATATTGGTGTACAACCAACGTACGTTTGTTGGTGGGCGCTTGTGTATGCGCATTTCACAGCGCCATTCATCAGATTTAAAGTTCACATTGCTACAGTCCAAGTACACTTGTGAATGTGAAAATATTCTATACAGAGCTTAGATTAATTGAAATATACTACATACTTGCATTACCGTGTGTTACTCAGTGAATATGTGTTTGAGGAAGAAATGCAAGTCAATATGGTTTATTAAGACTTACATGCACTTTGTTTTATAGCACGTTTGTAGCCTACATTACTTACATTAAGGCTGTGTAGATGAACAATGACAAAACATGTTGTAATAAGACTATATGCCTGATGATTTTATTTTTTTATTTGGTTTAGTAGTAAAAAAAAGATAGTATATTAAAATAATATTATGAAATGATTAGCAAAATACCCACGATAGGGAGATTGTGGGGAGATTGACATGTTAACAGCATGTCATCCACTAGTTTAAGAATACATCAATTATGTATTGATAACAAGCATCTCTCCTCTTAGATCCAAGATCAAGAATGAGCGGGTCACCGGGCCAAACTTACCTACAAGCAGCCAGAGCAGCACCTGTTTCTGTAGAGCTGAGTCGTGGTGTAAACCCATCTTCTTTTATGAAAAATTGTCCACTGTGAACGAAGTTTGGTTAAATCCAAGCAAAGGCGCCAGGAGTTCGGTGTCTTCACCAGGCCAACTTAGTATATTTACAACACGGCACGCTGTAGGATAAGATATTTACTACTTTACTGTTACCCGAAGGGAAAATCCGGCATTACACCAGCAATTATAAGTCTACCGTAACACTTCATAGGGAGACGAAATCCATGTAACGCGCGAACATTACCATATATATGTTGTGGGTTTATCTATCACCAACACCGTGCGCCAACTGATCACTCACAAAGCTGCGTAATAGGAGATTTCGTTTGTCCATTTACTCCCCCACCCCACGTGTCGTCGAGCTCCTGCCCTTTATTTAAAACAATACCATATCTCTTCTAAAGTAATAAAAGTCCATATTAGAGAGTTTCTCCAATCGCTTCGACTCCAAACGAGATGCCAACCACCGTACACTACGTTGGTTTAAAAGTTAAGCGCATACCAGGGGGACGTGCCCATAGGCAGTCGACACTGCAGCTTGTCTTGTATGGAGCGCTCCGTGCGTCTGGCGAGGGAAGGGAACTATGCTTTAGAGAGAAAGAGTTTGAATGACAGCTGCACATGGAATGGAGGTAAATAATACTGTCAGCGTGAATAGTTGGGTGGAGGTTTTTTTGCATAAAAGACAGTTACGCGCACGAATAATTGATTTCTCATTAGGTGATTGTGCAATGCTTAAATATGTAAACATTTGGGTTTGAATAAGACTTCTATCTTGGCATTAGATTTAAAGCGGTAAAATTACATGTGCACTAATGTGAACAAGCTATAGTTTGTTCACTATAGTACGATTATGAAATGTCAATAGGCTACATAAATACAAAATATCCATTGCAGGCTACAATTACAAAACATTGGGTATAAATGTCAAATCATATACGTTATCTACAATGAATGTAGCCTAATCATGTATATTTAAGCAGTGTATAAAAAAGTTGAAAATATAAATTGTGGCTGAAGCGCTTGATTAAATATATAATTGATGGTTGTCTGATATCGCCATCTAGTGCTTAATCGTAACTCCGCGGCCACTTTTTGTATTTGCTATGATAACCGTCACTGTAATGGATTGAAAACTAAACTAAATTCGTATAATGAGAGCTTTCTGTTTCAGTGAGAATAAACGGATAGCATTTAACAGTAAGCAACTATAACATACTTAACACTTCACATTATTATTGTGGTTAGGTGTACATGCATACAGTATATTATAGAACATAATATAGACTATATTGTGTCATCTAATATTTGCTTTTTAAAGTACAAACTGTTCATGTGTCTTCATTTCAGTTGCTGCAAATAGTTAGTCAGCCTTTTTTTGCAATGACATAATTCCAACTATTTCCTTTGTATACATGACCCTCACCAGTATTATATTTAAAAAAGCATACAGCATAATCTACACACCAGTTGGTGACAATGATGACATTTTAATACAAAGTAAGAGAGAGGCTATATTTTTAAATCAAAAAGAGCTATAATGAAACTGGTTATCAGTGTTTGACCCTGGCTTTTTACCACATGCCTTCTCATATGTACACTATATTGCCAAAACTGTTAGGACACCTGCCTTTACATGACCATGAAGTTCAATGACATCCCATTCTTATTAATCCGTAGGGTTACATATGGAGTTGACCCACCCTTTGCAGCTATAACACCTTAACATCTTCTGTAAAAGCTGTCCACAAGGTCTAGGAGTATGTTCATGGGAATTTGACCATTCTCCTATGTTAGGTCAGGCACAGATGTTGGATGAGATGGCCTATAGCTCGCAGTCTCTGCTCATCCAAAAGGTGTTCTATCGGGTTGCGGTCAGGACTCTGTGCAGGCCAGTCAAGTTCCTCCACACCAAACTCGCTCATCCATATCTTTGTTGACCTTGCTTTGTGCACTGGTGTGCAGTCATGTTGGAACAGGAAGGGGCCATCCCCAAACTGTTTCCACAAAGTTGGGAGCATGAAATTGTTCAAAATGTCTTCTATGCTGAAGCATTAACAGTTCCTTTCACTTGAACTAAGGGGCCACGCCCAACCCATGAAAAACAACCCCACACCATAATCCCCCCTCCACCAAAATGTACACTTGGCACAATGCAGTCAGGCAGTTCTCCTGGCAACCGCCAAACCCAGACTCGTCCATCGAATTGCCAGACATAGAAGCGTGATTCATCACTCCAGAGAACACGTCCCCACTGCTCTAGTGTCCAGTGGTGGCATGCTTTACACCACTGCATCCGATGCTTTGCATTGCACTTGGTGATGCAGCTGCTCGGCCATGGAAACCCATTCCATGAAGCTCTCACTGTTCTTGAGCTAATCCGAAGGCCACACATCTTTGGAGGTCTGTAGCTATTGACTTTGTGGCTGAGTTTCTGTTGTTCCAAATGCTTATACTTTGTTATAATAAAACCAACAGTTGACCGTGGAACGTTTAATAGTGAGGACATTTCACAAATGGACGTACTGCTCAGGTGGCAACAGTACACTCTCTAAGTACCACGCTTGAACTCAGTGAGCTCCTGAGAGCGACCCATTCTTTCACAAATGTTTGTAAAAGCAGTCTGCATAGATGCTTGATTTTTTACCTGTGACCATGGAAGTAATTTTAACACCTACATTCGATGATTCAGAGGAGTGTCTCGATACTTTTGGCAAAATAGTGTATACATACACACACACACACACACACATATTGTTAATAGGTGCATTACCGATTACATTACTTATCGGCAAGTGCCATAAGTCCGTTAGTTTGTGTAGTGTACACTTGACTACGATAAGGAAGTGAGCGTGGCGGCTGCATACTGTTTTTGACCCCATTTCGATCTCCTTAGCAAACGATCCGAATTGCTAACTAAATTACAATTAGTTTAGTGATATTATGATTGGAATTATAAATCTGTATTTGAGACCCTTTTTGTGACAAATATGTGATGTGATAATTATATTTCGTTCTGCAAGTGCGTTTCCGTCTACCCGCTCGTTCACGCCTGGGGTTGGCCTACTCATGGAATTGACGAAAGGCCACCTGTATATATTATTAGACACACACATATACACACACACATATACTACAATAAGAAACAACACGTCGGGAGAATTGTTCGCCACGGTATATTGACGTCGGGGAATAATGCTAAACTGACTACGGATGCAAGACGATAAGTGTCCGGTTCTAAGCACCATGCATCAAACTGTATGCATCGGCTCAGACCACAAGAGGGAGCCAGACACCGTGACTACAATACAACCAAGGCCTGTATCGGTTACTCACCAATTTATTTAATCAATTAATCTAATATAGCCTACATACATTTGCATTTTCTTTTCTGGCATCCACGAAGACGGTTTATGTATCGGCCTAGATGCCTCTTACCGATACTGTTTACCTATGTATCTTTTTATTTGGCTACTATTTCATATTATAGGATAACTGATTTTAAAGCAATAAACCCATGAATACCAGGCGGGCTACGGCTTTTGGAACACGCTAAGGTTCTATAGAGCACGCTGGTTGTCCGGTTAGTTGCACTATAGGCCTAGAAATTGGACCGAATATAAAACCACGTCGAGATATCAGGTTGGTCTTGATGCCAATATGCAATAATATTCCAGAACCAGGTTCATTCTTGTCAGGGGATGTGAGGTAAAGTTTCATTCTGATATGATAAAATTATGAAAAGGGGGGCAAAAACATATTAGGGCTATGGTCCCTCATCTTAATAGATAGGCAAAATGTCCTCCTGCTCCTCTCAAGAGCAATCGTAGCATATTTCCTAACATTTTTATTTCATATTTTATAAGAGCCGGTGTTCTGACGATTTCCTTGACGAAAAATGCCACCGTAGAGCATGCCATATATCAATAAAAGAGCTACAGTGTGCGTGTTCATTGTTCCCATTTACAAGATCCCATAAATTATATTCTCACAGTCAGTATAATTACATTAAAGCAGCTTTCTTATTGTTGCATTGCGCACGTAACTTTATGACTATACTCTTTTGGAAATTATCATGGTGACATTACAAATATTACCAAACAACTAAAACTTGTTGTTAATTGTGGAAATTGGCTAATATTGTGTAAACCATTATTAAATATACAAATGTTAAATTACAACCTGGCACATAACATTAAGTAAAGTAAAATGACGACAAGCTTTATATATTTGTAAAAACGTGCTTGTGATTGCATGTTTATTTCTAATACGTAATCTGGATTAGTATACTAATCCATATTACATATTAAAAATATATGGGCGTTGTCTCAAGCAGAATGTAGAGGAAACACAATTCGACGGGTACCGTAAATCGTCAGAACACCGGTAAGTGTCTCAACCCTGCACTCACAGCGCCAGCAACAGTCAGCTACAAAACGACAGATCTTAATTTATTTTAATGAGCGCAGGACGACTAGGCGACAGACAGCGACCAGTACTAACGAATTTGTAAAGTTGACCAAAATCGAATTTTTTAAAAACACATTTTCAGTAACGGTGACTCAGCGTTGGCGACGCCCCTCCCTCTTCTTGGCGATCGAAAATGGAGGAGAAAATGTGTGCTTGTTCATTTACCGGCACATATATTTATTTATAAATGTATCTACAATTTACGTAGGTTGTTCATGAGTTTATTTAGCTCGCACAAGACAGACACCTCTTTAGAGTGACAGGGTAGACACACCCACCAGCGACGTGTTCACCTGTGTGTGATTGCAGGTTACCGTACATTTTCAGTAGATAAACCCAAGTTCCCCTGGGGAAAGTGCGGTCATGTGAGTGGGCCGGGGGTTAACTCGCCATCCGGAATATCTCCGTGGTGGGCGGGGTTTATTGTAATGAGAGAGCCGCGTCGGGGCAGAATGTTACAGAGATTTCAAAGCGTAGTTTGGTAATGTTGGGCAGATGTGTTCATTATTTGTGTAGGCTACTGGCTATCTGTTTTACGTCTTTGTAAAAAAATAAAAAAACAAGTTGGCAATGTAGTTTGTCGTATGTTTTCACAACACGAGTTTGAGTGCCAACGTCAGACAAGCAATCTGAAAACGCATCTAACATTCTGCCCCGTTGCGTCTCTCTAATCTTCCTGAATCCTGACAGTTTCTTTGGATAAGATCCGCCCACCACGGCGAGATATACAGGGGTCATTCTATATTAGGGGTACATTTCGTATCAACCAAAAAGTTAAAAAATCAGTGTGCGTTTTTGCCAAATGATAATAGTTATTTCCTTAATTAATTAATTAATTAATTGCCAATCTTAAACTTGAATGGATTTTTAAATATTTAATTAGAAATAAGCATTCGATTAATAATTTTGTCAATTCATTTCGTGTTACGGACAAAAGTTGTGTCACAGAAGATATGAATTAAGTATTACATACTTGATAAAACATTTATTGGAATGGTATTGAGTCTATTCACCAGTGTTTTTGATGTTGTCTGTCTAACTGATTTGAAAATGTGAATTTTGAGCTGGATAATGGATTATCTATGGAATGCTATCATCAAGGATGTATTGTTTTTCAACATATATCCACATTATACTGAATTTAGAGTTATTCAACTTCCTTATGTAAAACTTCCCTCTCTAGAAATGCCCCTCCCATCATTTTATTACAGTTTAAGACAACATTTAATAGATTTATGACACAAAACTTACACATAACACAGTTGACAGACAAAGTAACACAGTTGATGGGAGTAACATGATTGACTGGACACATTTAGAGAAAGAGAGAAGCCTTTCTGTAAGATAACAACTTTTTATTTTTATTGCACAAATTTGTGTCACATGCAATAAATATGAGTTCTATTTCAATTAAGAAATAAAAATGGAAATTTAATTTAGGTCTTACAGAAAAACCATCCATCCATCAACCACTTCTGTGATTGGGTCGAGGGTCTGCACCTCAAGCAGAGGACCCCAAACCTCCCTTTCCCAGGCCACATTAACCATCTTTCACTGAGGGATCCAAAGGCGTTCCCGAGTTAGTATGGAGATATAATCTCTCCACCTAGTCCTGGGTCTTTTCCGAGCCCTCTGCTTAGCTGGCCGTGCCTGGAACACCTCCACAGGGAGGCACCCAGGAGGCATCCTTACTAGATGTCCGAACATCACAACTGGCTACTTTCCACACAAAGGAGCAGCGGCTCTACTCAGAGTTTCTCACATATGACCAAGCTTCTCATCCTATCTATAAAGGAGAAGCCAGCCACCCTGCTGAGAAAACCCATTTTGGTAGCTTGTACCCGTGATCTTGTTCCTTCGGTCATGACCCACCCTTCATGACCTTTATGATTGGTAGATTGAGGGCTTTTCCTTCTGTCTCAGCCATCTTTTTGTCACAAAGGTGCGGTACATTTATTTTAATACCGCTCCCGCTGCTCTAATTCTCCGGCCAATCTCCTACTCCAATGTCCCCTCACTTGTGAACAAGACCCTGAGGTACATGGAAGAAAGTAACTCCTTTACTTGGGGTAAGGACTCATTCCCTACCCGGAGTAGGCACTCCATTGGTTTCCTGCTGAGATCCATGGCCTCAGACTTAGAAGTGCTGATCTTCATCCGTACCGCTTCACACTCTGTTGTGAATCGATCTAGGGAGTGCTGCATGTCACGGACCCATGATTCCATCAGGACCACATTATCTGTAAAAAGCAATGATGAGATCCCCAGCCCATTGATCCGCTACCCCTTCTTCCCTATGACTACGACTTGATATCCTGACCATAAATGAACAGGATTTGTGACAAAGCGCAGCCCTTTTGGAGACCAAAACCTGAAATGAGTCTGACTTATTGCTGAGAATCTCTACACAGCTCTTTGGACATATAGGACCAAATGGACCCCTCACCCCATATTCCCACAGCACCCCCCACTGTTTCTCTTGGGAGACACAGTCATATGCCTTCTCCAGCTTCACAACAAAACACACGTAGACCAGATGGGCACTGTGGAGCTGTTTTGACTACCTCAGTGACCTCCACCAGGAAAATTGACGATAAGCCCCCATCAGCCTCCAGCCTCTGTCTCTTATCATAGAAAGCATGTTAGTTGGATTCAGGAGTTGCTCAAAGTGTTCCTTCCATTGCTCAATTACCTCCTCAGTAGAGGCCAACTGCGTCTCATCCTTGTACACAGCTTGGATGGTTCTCCATTCTTCTCTCTCTTGAGGTGGCAGACAATTTTCCAGAAACACTTTGATGCCCACCAAAAGTCCTTATCCATGACTTTTTCGAACCTCTCCCACACCTTTTTCACAGCAGATGCTGCAGCCCTCCAGGGCTGTCGGTACCTTGCAACCACCAGTTCTCCGGGACAACATATCCAAAAAGGCCTGCTGCTTCAGCGTGACAATTTCCCTGACCACTGATGTCCACCATGTTTGATGGTTACTGCCCCTTGGGGACCTATAGGACCTGGAGACCACAGTTCTCTGTTGTAGCTTCAGCAAGGAATATTTGACCATTGCCTACTCAGGATCAATGACCCCAACCTCCACAGGGATGAAAGAGAAGCTCAGTTGGAGGTGTGAGTTGAAGATCTTATGGGCAGGGGCCTCCACCAGACATTCCCAGATCACCCGCACTACCCGTTTGGGCTTACCAGGTCTGTCCACAATCCCCTGACCCAACTCCCCACCAGTTGGTGATCAGTGGACAGCTGACCCTCTTTTTACCCGAGTGATCAAAACATGGCCTTAGATCAGACGACACTATCACAAAATCGAAAAAACTTCGGCCTAGGATGCTCTAGTACCACGTACATTTATAAGCATTCTTGAACATGGTGTTTGTTATAGATAATCCATGGCTAGCACAGAATTTTAACAACAAACCAACACTTGGGTTCAGATCAGGTTGGCTGTTCCTCCCAATCACTCCTCTCCAGGTATCTCCATCATTGTCCTTCCTTTCATTGTTCCATCCCTCCCTCCCAAGGTTTTTAACAAGTAACTCACACAAAACAATGTAAAAAAATAGTACAGTCTAGTTAGTGTTATGATTTAGTATTTTATATATAGACAATAATGTTTAGATCTGGTAAATGAATATCTTCTAAAAGCATCATGCAAATTACACATTGTACCTTGTAATTCCTGTGTAATAACAATAGTTTGTATCAACAACACTCAATGTCAAAGTGTTTTTATTTGTCAAATGTATAGTATATCAAAACGTCATTCTGCACAAAAATTCTTAAGACATGGCAAGCAACAACTATGTAGAAAGCATAAACAAAATAATTGAGTCAAAAATAACAGCACTAGTAGCATATGCCGTCTATGGAACATGTACAGAAGACACTAGCAGCAGTTCCAGATGCAGTAAGGATGGGACTATAAGCATAAACTATGCCATCCCTGCCAGCATTGTCAACTGTGTTGCACATGAAGGGTCACACAGTTGATGTTTCTTTCATTTTAGGCCCTTATTCTAACTGCATACCTTGAACATGTCACCACCTGGCCTTGATCAACTCGTGTTTTTATATATTTTCACTACAATTCTGTAAATATAATATATAAATAAGGTAGGTCTTTAGCTGACAATCTAGGATTCTTTACCTCATGAAGCATTCTGCGCTGTGCTCTTTCTATTTTTGTGACTTAGATGAAGTTCAGAGCACATTTTATGACCAATTCATGCAAAACTCCACGTAATCCCAAGGGGTTCACATACTTTTTCTTGCAACTGTATGTGTGTGGAGGGGCTGCAGAAGACAATGCCAGAGCTGTCTCTAAAATCATAC
Source organism: Forbesichthys agassizii (assembly GCA_026546735.1). Classification (NCBI taxonomy): domain Eukaryota; kingdom Metazoa; phylum Chordata; class Actinopteri; order Percopsiformes; family Amblyopsidae; genus Forbesichthys; species Forbesichthys agassizii. Next base: position 6,223 of record JAODLL010044812.1, on the reverse strand, counting down.
AATTTACCAAATAAAACTCATGCATAAATAAATACAATTATGTATTTCAATTATTAGTGTTTTTATTTGAAAGAGTTTGAAAGTTAGTCAAGGCATGAAGGAAACAACATATACACAATTTTACGTTGTTTTTACATAATACACATTTAAAAAATAGTGTTGCAACTCCTGTAATCAGTTACTTGTACCCTGCATAGGATACCAGGCACAATTTCATTTCTAATTTTAAGATTAGTTATGCAGGAATACTGCTAAAAAATGTAGGCTACCGAAATAATTAGCCTAGGGTGTAGGCCTGTCACAATAATGACTATATCGATTTATCGTGCGATATATGGACATAATCTCAATTTTTCTGACCGTGATAATATTGTATTTACATGCATGTTGCTGACAGTGCTGCGCTGTTCTGCTCCTGTGCTATTGTCTGACTGCTCGCAGGCAGCGCCACACACACAGCCGATTGCGACAGCTGATAGTGTTCCGCAAGACCAATGGGTGTTTTATTGTTTAGGTAAAGGTGTTTTTCCCGATGACTGCGTAAGTCCACCCAACTACATCTAGAAGAGTAAATGCTCAAATACGGCATTTGTTACTTCCTGTGTTTCCTGTATGTTTCTGACCTGTTTCATTCACTCCCTGCCCTGTGTTTTCTAGTCTCGTTAGTTCCACTTGTGCCAGAGTAATCAAGTATCATGTGTATCCCCTGCCTCTCGTTGAACGTCAACATACTGTATTGCCTACTTGTGTATATAAGCCCTAGTGTATTCCCCAGTCCTTTGTTGGTTATTATTAACTGTGAGTGTTGTTTCCTGTGATTTATTTTATTTATTTATTAAACTTTGTTAATTATGAGTCCTGCCTGCGCGTTTGGGTCTTCACCTCCGTTCAATTCAGCATTACATAGGCCTATTATTTGAACTCCAAGGGTTAAATAAACAAGCCTATACACTGCACTCTGTAACACTGTTGAACTAACTGGTTGTACATTTCCTGTCTAGAATCCAGAATCTCATGGCTTACCGTCTGTTTGAAGGCAAGGAGAATGCTGCCTCGTACTGGAAGTACAGAATTTCTCCCTCAGACCAGCTAATTCAGCAGCTGGTGGATTTTCTGGGAAAACGGGTATGCCTATTGCTGGAGCAGACTTTTTTGATCACCCACCATCATTTAATACTCTTTGTCCTTGTTTTATTGTTTTGGATTAGCCTATGTTAATTCTTGATTTTCCTGTGGTAAAAGGTAACACCACACACAGACAGGGCTTTGCCTTAATAATAATAATAATAATAATAATAATAATAATAAAAAAACTTTATTTGTATAGCACCTTTCATACACAATGTGCAACTCAATGTGCTTTACAGTTAAAAACATATGAACAAAGGATGAAGGGAACAAATGAAATTAAACAAAAATAAACAAGAAACAACGGAAAACTAGGTAAAAGCCAGGAAAATAATAAAAATCATTATTGTATATACCCCAGCTCCCACCCCATCCCCCGCGTTTGGTGGGATACTAACCCACCAGGACTCCAAACCAGACAATAAGTGTACTATTTAAGAGGGCCTCTAACCCCCAGGTCTTCCAACTCACTTTTTCTTACTTTTGTAGAGGGCCTCTAACCCCCAGGTCTTCCAACCCAATACCAATAGAAATAAAAATTACAATATCATAAAATACATATAAGGATAAAAACATATGCTAAACAGTGTGGTTAAGTAAAATAATGATACAAACATAGGAGGTTATAAGGCTAAACAATTTGGTTAATAAAAAATTGTCAATCATAGGCACATGAGAGGAGAAGGGTTTTTAACCTGGATTTAAATAAAAATAAATATTTGTAAAAAATTAAAATTACAATATAGGAGGTTAAAAGGCTAAACAGTGTGGCTAAGTAGAAATTCTCAGTCATAGGCATAGAAGAGAAGTGTTTTTAACCTGGATTTAAAAATTGCTATATTTGGGGCATGTCTAAGATTCTCTGGTAATTTATTCCAAATGTGGACAGCATAAGTGCTAAACGCAGCTTCTCCGGGTTTCGTTTGGACTCCAGGCTGTACTAACTGACCTGTGTTCATGGATCTAAGAGCCCTGCTCGGTTGGTATTCTTCAAACATATAATAGACCTATACGATACAGTAGGTCTATAGATGATAGTGGAAAAGAGATTATGCAAAGGTTACTGTATGGGTTATATAGCCTAGCCTAACCTAATAATAATTTAGTAGATAATTTTATCGAAAGTAATTGATGAATGCTTAGGCTAGGAGCAGGTGGTGAGTTGCATCTTGCTCAAGGATCTTTAAACTGGGAGTCGACCACTTTATCCACTGGAACATCATGCCTAGTGATTGAAGTTACATTTTAATATAATTAAGAAATCATTGACAAAGAATGTAGTTGTAAATGTGCGTTCTGTATATTTTCTCAGAGGGATCGACCATTTGACCTAGCTGTGGATGTTGGCTGTGGCTCGGGGCAAGGTACAATACCGTTGGCCAGTCATTTCACTTCAGTTGTGGGAACAGATGTGAGCCCTGCCCAACTGGAAGTGGCATTGGAGCATGCTTCAGCCCCTAACATAAAATATAGGTCAGCATCATTTTCATGGCACATATCACAATCTTAGCCTTGGCAATGCTTGTCCAATGTGGTGGTCAGAGCTTCGAGCACCTTAAGGCATTGAAAGGAGAGGTGTTTTTGTGTTGAGAGTTCACAAATCAACGATCTTCCTCCAAACATTCCTGATTTGACCTTTAACTATCTTTAAATATGATATTGTCTGCCTGTACACAGGCCAAAACAAATACAGTATGCTTTGTGGGTCACACATGCACTTCACGTGTGGCCAGACCTGCTATGAAAACAAAGAATAGAGAACCTCAGAAAACAACATGGGGGTGTGATGTCATTATCTGTACAATTATAATAGTAGGGAATATCAGGGCTCGACAATAACGATACCCCGATTGATAAAAAAAAAAATTTAACGTGATAGTAAAACCAAAATCCTGATTGTGTCTCTAGTAAAACTTGCATCTCACCGTCCCGATCGGCCATTGCAAAAAATCCTCAGTGGATTTTTTTCTTTTACTGTACTACTAAGATTCACCTTGTCATTTATTGCTCTAGTCAGGAATTTATAAAGTTGCAACAACTTTAGCAAAACAATTGCTGAACAGCCATGATTCAGCCAGACTATTCACCATGTAGAGAGTAGGTGGCGGTGATGCACCAGCGTTGGATCCCATCTTCTGTGGAGTTTCATGGAGGAACCTTGCACACTAGACAGAAAGACAGTCCTCAGGTGGACCTGTCTGTCACCCTTGAGAACACCAGTGTCCCCCTCCCCTACTGTAAAGAGTCTTGGAGTCATCCTGGACAACCAACTATCATGCGCAGCAAACATCGCTCGAACACCTCCCTGCAGATTCTCACTTTTCAATATCAGAAGAAGACCATTCCTCACAATGGAAGCGATGCAACTCCTGGTCCAAACACTAGGGATGATTTCCCGCCTGGACTGTTGCAACTCTGTTAGCCGGAGTACCAGTGTGCTCTACCAGACCCTTACAGCGTTTTCAAAACGCTGCAGCACCCTGGCATTTAACCAATCCAAGTTCTCTCATGTAACCTCACTCTTCTGAGAATTTCATTGGATCCCCATTGCAGCCCGCATCAAATTTAAAAGGAAGTAAAGAAAAGTGCCCGAGCTACAGTACCTCCAAGCAATGGTCTGGGCAGGTCCCAACAAGAGCACTCTGTACTACAACCTCGGCTGTCACTGCCTCAAATGTTTTTTTGTCCTGGCACAACAATGGTGAATTTGTCACAGTCTGCTAAAACATTACCCATCTGCCGCAAGAGACTCACGACACATCTCTTAATAATCCATTTCGATACGTCGACTATAGTGACATCTCCACCTAGACCTCAATGCTAACTCAAAATTCTTACACAAATGTTTTTCTCTCTACTCTTACAAAAAAAACATATATAAACTATGTGTTTGCTCATGTCCACGGCCGGTTGATTTAGGCTTGCCTAGCTTCACTTGTTTTATGACATTCACAAGGCCAAAGTGCTCTTAGTTGAATAAACGCCCATTAATCGATTTCTAAATAAAAGCTCCAAAATTGTATAAACATAATAAAAGCCTCCTTTTAGGTAACTAAAGTAGTATCTACAGGGCTTCTGGTGCTTCCTGAGCCCCCATTCCTCCTCTCCACAATGGGGGCTCAGGCCTTCAGCTGCTCTGCCCCCAGATCCTAGAACACACTTCCACTGCACATTCGACATGCCACCACGGTCACCTCTTTGCTAAGCTACTCAACACCAACCTCTTCAAGGTTGCCTATGACGTTTGACCCTTTATTCCACTCTCAACTGACTGTTTAATTTTATTTGGTTTATTTAGTATATATTTCTCAAATCAAATGCTTTTTTCCTATAGGATGTATATTTCAGCCAACTGTTTTATATCTAAGTATTTGCCATGTAAGATGTCCTTGTGTGTTTAGAAAGGCGTCCAAAATAAAATATATTATTATCTATAACATGAAAGATTAAAGTAAATATTAGTCAAATATTTTAACTCTGTTAGTTATATTTACATTGTAAAGTTATTTAAGGGTAATTACAATAGCGAGTTTATTTCATAAACGACTCCCCCAACCAAGCCAAAATGATATAGCCGGCATACCAATTTATTTCTACCATCTCTGACCAATACAATATGATAGCCTATTTAGTGTAGCGCAAATCTCAATTTCATATTGTGATTGTAAGAAAGTGACTAGCCTATTCCTATTCCAGCTTGTATTTAATTACGGGGACAAATGCGTTCAAGGTACAATAAAAGCTTTTTTTCCAGACAACTAAATTACATGACTATGCTTACTTTTCTGTTTATACAATCTGTAAAATATACAAGATGCATTAAAGATCATGTAAAGCAAATACAGAGATTTATTTGGAAATACTTTACATATGTTACATATCCATTCCTTTAAACATGTGAGAACACTGTTAACTATGTAGTATTGTAGAGTTAGACCGTCAAACTGTATTATATAATTTCTATTATATTTAATTATATTATATTTAGCCTACCTGCTAACACCCGGCTGCCAAATCCAGTCAGCATTCTCGTGTTCAAATCAGCATCCAAATAATCCAACTGTCTTTATGTAGTGTAATGCTCTTTCCAAAAGAAAATATAAACCACATATCCAAACAAAATAACCCACAGGTTTATAAATAATCTGTACAGTAGTTGCACTCGTTGTCTCGTATTGAAAATTGTAATTGTAATACACATCACAGAGCTAGTCTTAAACTGGTAGTAACTCAATCAAATGAAAGGATGATGTTAATGCACAATAGCAACTATAACATTATTAATACAAATACATTATTTGCATTACATTATTAATAACAGCTCTTACACAATCTAATCCTTTTACAAGTATGCATCTATTTACAGCACCTTCTGCTGACACACCACCAGCACTTGAGAACAGATAATGCTGGTTATATTTTCACACTTTTGAAACTTAATTTTATATACTTGCCGACTTTTTTTATTAATCTAAATTTGGCTAGGTGGTTAATATTACCTTTTTCTGTGGTGTGACAAACTCAAAACACAAATTTATGCCTACTTTATAATCTTTAAATAAAGTATTAAACATGTTAAATAGATTTTTGTGGGGTTTTGTTCTGTCACCAGTAAGTTTCAAACACAATGTCTGTTGCAAAAAAAGGTGAATGTTGATATCTGATTATATTACTATTATAGAAAATAGTTGTTTGCTAATTGTGGCAATATATTCATATTCATATATATTCAATACATTCATGTATGTTTTAAATATTTAAAGATAACTGTTATGTTATGTTAACACAACATTGTGTTATAGTGTAGTGTTATAGTTATAGTTCTAGTGTGTCTGCATACATATTTAAACAGAAATTGTCATCCTGTTTAAATAAACCAGAACCATAAGACCTGATGCAAGTAAACTGAAAATTTACTCAATTTCAATATAAAACATGACAAGTTGGCTAAATTAATGCAGTAGAAGAAAAATCCAGTTTCAAATAGTAATTTCTAACCCCAGCCCCTCATTTAAAAGGCAAAAGAGGGCAAACACTTAATACCTCTCTGAACTGCAGGCAGTGTGTTGCTGAGGAACTGCCATTTGATGACAGT
>JAODLL010044811.1:0-45207 GCA_026546735.1 Forbesichthys agassizii | reverse complement strand
CCCCCCCCCCCCCCCCCCCCCCCCCCCCCCCCCCCCCCCCCCCCCCCCCCCCCCCCCCCCCCCCCCCCCCCAACATTGTTTTCAATAGAAAACCAGACAAAAATGAAAAGGGACCAAATCCAAAGGTCCATTGCAAAACCCTTTTTTAGATACCTACAGGTTGATATGCTTGAGTGACAACAATGCAGTCATCACATTCCCCATAAACAACCCCCCCCCCCCTCCCCCTTCTGTCCCCGCCAGGTGTGCCCAGTGTGGCCACGGTGGTGGTTGTGATGTGTATCGCCGCCCTAGTGGTAGTGGTGGTGGTAGGCATCTACCGCATCCACCTGACGCACCAGCAGGACATCAAGCAGGCGGAGTCCAGCAAGGGGGCGGATGTGACCTGGGACGAGTCGGCGCTCACCATCACAGTCAACCCCATGGAGGTGAGGGAGGAAGAGGAGGGGGAGAGAGAGAGGGGGAGAGAGAGAGATGGGGGGGAGCCCTGCATAACCAAGAGTTGAGGAAAAATAAGAGTCCCCTCATCCAACTGGTTCTGGGATTGAGTTCACGAACATATTCGACTAACACACTAAAGCCTCAGGACCAGAACGTCCAATCAATCCAAGTTAATCAAATTACAAAACTACATTACCTATTGGAAATCACAAACAAGCATAAAGTAAAACGCAGTGTACTGCTAATTGACAGTACACCATGGCAAACTACCTGACCATGGTGACTGATCCGCACAGCAGAAATACATTGACAAATTACAGGCTCGGCGAGCACAGCCTTGCTATTGAGAAGGGAAGACACAGGAAATCCTGGCTCCTGGTAGAGCAAAGGCTGTGCAACCACTGGCACAAAAGCTGAACAAGAGACAGAGCTGCACCTCCTTCTAAAATGTGAGAAATACCAATCAATCAGAGAGTCACTTCCCAAAATGTAAATTCATTGTCCAGAGCCTTGGAGCTACCTGATTACAAAAAGCTAGGGAAGGACACGGGCAGCTGTGCGTTGGCCGCGTGGAACAGTGCCTTACATGCCTGCTATGTTCCTTAAATACCATATGTATCTGCTATTTTATTGTATTAATTGTCCTTGTTTCTCAATACCTTTGTTGAATTTATATATTTTTCATATGCTCTTGTTATTAATATGTTATCTTATTATGCTCCATAGTTCCATTGAATTGAGAGAGAGAGAGAGAGAGAGAGAGAAGGAAGGCAGGGGTACAGGGCAGGGAAGAGATGTAAGTGACAGACACAATCCAGCAGGAGACGGCAAAACGAGAAAACGAGAAGCAGACTGACCTACAGCTGACATCCTTGCATCATGTGAGGTTGACGTTGGTGTGCGAGCGGAGATGAAGGGACTGTAAACAGTAGCTCTAGTGAAAGGAATGATCAGACCTAAAAGCACAGCAGTGGGAATTTGGCTGGAGAGTAACGCCAATCCAGGATGGGTGCTGTTGGCAAACAACCAGTAAAACCAAGTAGTTAAATGTTCTGCTCTCCTTAAGTGTTCGCCAACTTGTGAAATGAGCTGCTGTTTCATCTGCTGTTCCTGTAGAGTATTTCAATGCAGCGTCCACCTCATGCCTCGTGCGGAATAGTCTATTCCACGCACGGCCCACCATTTTATCAAGAGTATCAAAACCGATGGCGTGAATCTGAAGTGCAGTTAAGCCCTCCATGTCCACTTCACCATAAGTGTGATCTGTTTTTTTTTTGTTTTTTTTTAATGGTTATTTGCTGACATTGCAAAGTCAATAATTGGAGCGTGCAAATCTAAAGGTGACCGATTGAGGGGGTTTCCTTGGGATTTAATACTGTGAAACTTCCTCTCTTGTAATGTCTCCCCAGAACATTCAAGAGCCCCAAGCTATAGAGGAGGCAGCTAGTGAGGAAGATGAAGATGAGGATGATGAGGAAGAAGAGGAAGATGATGACGATGACATCACCAGTGCCGAATCAGATGACAGTGAGGATGAAGTGGATGTGCAGCTACCCAGGATTCAACACTGCAGCAAGAAGGGCCAAATATGGGACAAAACTAAATCGTACTAAAACCCCACACACAGCATACACTCAAAAATACTTGCCAATACTGGTTCATGCAAAAACCTCAACATACATAATGGTTGGAACACCAAGACTTTCTCTACAACGTGAGGTTAACGTTGTGGTTCTAAAGATGAGGTAATATCTCCCCCTACTGGTGATTGCAATCAGGAACGAATGTCCTGTCCTCCTTAATCCATAAATACACTTGCTCACACACAGTATAATGATTTATATCTAGCCTTGTCAAAAACCACCTGTTTATGCCAATCCTGTAATAAAAATGTAACAGTTCTCATTAAACTATTTTATTATTTGTACTCTTAAAGTGATACAATGCTCTTTTTATTTTCCCACGTTGAAGCTTTTCTTCAAAACAAATAACGGTCATATTTTAACCAGGCTGTGGTGAAAATCCATTGAATCTTTTCCAAGCTGCTCTTTTTGATGTTTTCAAATGAACTTATGACAATTCAGATTTTCTATTGGAAATGAAATAGAAGAATTTTTTTGGAGTTGCAGAATTTATATTTTGAAGAACCGTTTCGTTTTAGTTAGTATTTTTGTTTTGTCAGTGGTTAGTTTAGCCTAAATGACATACCCAGGTGATTTTAAAAGACAGTGTGCATTCAGTGACATTCAAAACAAAATCCAATGTGCGCTTGCAGACGTTCTGTTGAAGAAATAGGGGTTTCGACTTGTGGTTTGGGAATAGAAGTTTAATGACAGGAGAATCCTTGTACATTTTTATACACTCCTCTTATGTAAATACTGAGTAGACTACAATAGGTGACCGTGCCCTCCCAATTCGAGCAAGCCCCTCCTTCTCTACTTACCCTTCATATGTATGTGCACACCCTTAACTCTGGCCTTTACGAGTGTATACATGTCCATGCTAATGCTCGACGCTAATGCTCGACTTTTCCTATCGAGTGGTTGTCATTGCTGGGACTAATGCGGGCAACAAAGTGACCGGCGCAGTCAGTGGAAATGACGTAGAGCAGAATACGCTCGGTAGCATTAACGTTGATATTCAATTGATATCTGTTTTCACCATTAGTGAAAGGGCATTCATTTCTGGCCTCAGACATCCTCAGTCCAATCCATCGTCGATGTATGACAGTAATGAATCCACAGAGAAATGTTGTTACCTGCAGCGGGGGAAAGGTTAACACGCTTTGTAACCACCAGCATTCTGCTGTCTGTTGTTATGTCTAAAGGGTCTGTACGCACTTCAAGCTTGCCGAGCTAAACAGTGGAGAACCCGTCCTTTTTATGTAGCTGGGAGAATTGTACTGTATGTGTAAAGCTCTGTGTTCATGTAAAGATCTAATTTGTTGTTTAGGAGTTCTTCCTCATTCGCTGTGACACCTGGTCTTGTGACATCACTTTCTCCCAGGAACCTGTGCACTGTACCTCAGCCCAACCCCCCTAATGTTGTCCCACGTTTGTTTTAGAAGAGGAGGAGGACAAAACATTGTAACAACCTTGTATAATGTGTAAGACCTTCTTTTTATGTATGTATTTATTTATTTACTTCTGAACTCTTTTGCTCTGTTTTCCTTTGGAATGGTCACTACAGCACTTTCTGTTATTGGGCCAATAAAAGGTTGTTTTAGAATCTAGCTGTTCGTGTGTTTATTAAAATGACTGTATCTGGATCCAGTGTGTAACTGAGCTTATGCCTTTATGGCATGCAATATCCATACATGCACATGGTGAATACTAACCATTAAAGACAATGACTTTGGACTTATTGACTAAAATACAGGTTAAGGTGCTTTTATTGTCACATACACATACATGTAGTGAAATTTGTATTTGCATTTAACCCATCTCTCAAGGGTCAATAGTCAAAGATTAAAAGTATTCAGCAATTAACTTAGCAATTACCCATTATAGCATACAATTCCATATATAGCACACAATGATTAGTTTTAGTGTAGCAGCTTTGACAAGGTGATGAGCAGTCCACACACCCCACACCAAAACATGCAGGAGGATTAATTATATGTATAAAAAGTGTATAACAAAGTGTTACCCAGTAGAATAATGGTAGAGATAAATAATTCTAGTACTAGCCTCAAAATATGTCATAAAATGTAAGTGGCATAAATAATCCACTCTGAATGTCCAATCAACATCTATTTTTAAGTTTACAACATCATACTTGTTAGATTCTCATCAAAACAATTCACAAATTACAATGTTATTTTTTTTAGAACACAACACGTGTACACATAGTTTCCATCGCCGAGCAGGTAAAATGACCTGTCGCAATATACAAGGAAGACGGTTCGAATCCATCTGTGACAGTTCCTTTCGAGTTTGTAATCCTGCAATCTCAGAAAGTCTGAAAAACCTATTTGGCAGGATGTACAACTCACAGCCAAAACATCCTGCATCTGAGCCCAAGAGTGGGCCTTGTGCTGAAGAACACCTATCAGTTGCACTCACTGTAATTTACTTTAAATTAAATACATCTGCTAAACCGCTAGTTTTAATTACTTTCAATTGGTGCAAGGGCATCCATTCCGTTTCATTGTACACTTAACATACTCGCAAACACAAACGTATTTCCTCCTCAGACCACTAGAAAGCAGTAAACTAACAATAATAAACCCCTTCTTAGTGCAATTTGTTAGTGCTGATGAAAGAAATATATTTATGTTTTATTAATTGTTTACTCACACAGACAAACAGTTCAATGCTCCACCCAACTAACGAATTTTCTCTCTCAAATATTGAATCATTTGAATTACATTGTGTAAGTTTGCAAGTCACCTCTCAAACATTGTAGTAACTACAACATACCCAAAGGTGGCACCAGTGTATAGTATAGCAGGCTTTGCTAACATGATGTTACTTGGCATAAGCCTACTATACTATACAAAGTATCCCTATGTTAAAGCTGCTGGTGCTGGAGGTAGGATTTGTGAGTTAGTTATAAAACTAATAAATAAAACTAATAAAATAAAAAAGAGGAATATTGGTATATCATCACACACTCAAATGTTACTTTTTTGGAAGTGTTTAATTTTTTTGTGCTTCTTAAAATCAAAAGAAAACGGTTGCACACCCTTTTCTAGCCATTTTGTAGAAAATGCAAATTGCATGCAGGTGCCAAGCATTGAACAAACTACGGTTACTACGGTAACTGTAATAATCCATTACAGTATTACACTGTAATAATCCATTACAGTATTACACTGTAATAATCCATTACAGTATTACACTGTAATAATCCATTACAGTTACAAGATAAAATAGTGCAATCAGATGAAAAAATGGTATGAATACTTCTAGGACTACTTTCAAATTTTAAAGGGAAGTTTACAGAAGCAAAGTGCATAAAACAATTTGGCTCTTCTTGTATTAAACTTTCATTAATGTCAATCAATAATTGAAATAAAGTCCTAATTAATTATGATCTATATTACATAATATTTTTATAATATTCTATTTTTGTGAGTGGTAAAGATGTTGTGCGCCAATGCAGGATGGCACAAGAATGTTTAGACGTGTAAGTAAAAAAAAGCAGTAATAATATTCAGATTGTGTTACTTAATGTATAATTTTAGTCTGGTAAATAGAAACAGACTAAATTTAAAAAGTAACCTACCCAACCCTGCCTGTTGCATAATAACGCTCACATGCCACTGGTAGGCTATTGCTAGGAACAGGTCATATCCTAATACAGCAGAACAGTAGACAATGGACAAGATGTAATGGGGACCAAAGTGGGTCTATGTTGAGACTCTTGTGGCAGCTGGACATTGACTGTGCTGTCCTTCTACCCCCTGCAGTAAGAACATTTCACCACTATGGCGCCAGGATAGAGAAGCGTCAAACTCCATAAGGATCCTTACGTCCTTGTAGCAAAGGTTTTGCCAGCCAACCAGCAGAGGTGGTATATTAAAGGGCATGGGCTTGGAACCCGAGAGGCACTGAAGACGGATTAGTGGGGCTCTAGGAGGATGTTCTTTGAGAGTTTAAAGGAAAGTCGGTTAGAGGTCGCACACCTGAAGAATGGGATATTGGATAGGAAATAAAGGACATTTACTGGTCTCTAGTTTGGGATTTTAGATGTGTCTACAGTTAAATCTTGAGCAGTGGCCTAACTAAAACGCAGCTACTAGTGTAGAAAAGTTAATTAGCAGAGTGAGAAAAATGTTATTAGAACACATGCGATTGGATGTGATGAGTCTGGACATCTTCTGAAGGAGAAGAAAGACATTTGTCTAAAGACAAAATATAGAAGGGGCAAAAGATGGCCATCACTTTAATAAAAATAAATAACGTACAACATCATTAGCTGAGAGGAGAGATATATGAATGAGGAGTGACAAGGTTTACAGAACCTGGTTGCAGAGTTAATCTAAAGCACCTAGTAGAAGAGGAAATTGTAGGATGCAAGTAGAAGGCTGCAGGTATACAGGTTGTTTTGTTTTTAACTCAGGTGTGTCTAAGTGCCAACAGACACCATACTGCAACTCATTTTAGATGCACCCTTGCAGTAACATGTTTTGTTCCTGCCTAATAGGCAATGGATGACACACTGGAATGCTCTGGAAATATGAACAAGGCTGTTGATGAGAAAACCATAGGGCCGTTTTTAATTCTTACATAAAATAGTAAACCTTTTCCACAGTGGATATATGAGGGGAAGGAATTAAGAAAATACATAGACAAGGAGAGAACAAAATGGGTCCAGGTGTGATTCCTTCGACTAAAAGTATTTCCTATTATCAAACTTCTGTACCATAATGTCATCAGTAAAGTATTGTTTTTTAAAGGAAAACATCACACACATGCTGTAGTTTAAAAGGACATTTCTTCTTCTCCTGAATGTCCTCCAAATATTATCTTGCTATAAATATGCTTTCACCAGCATACTACTGAATATGTGGAGTGCAGCTGAAAATGAACTTTATACATTTATATACTTAATATATCAAGTCCTTTCTTATACGCCTTTCTAATTCTAGTCTGCCTGTCCTCCCCCAAGTCTTTTCTCTCTCCCACTCACTATGATTACGTCAACATCTTGCCTAGGATTTCCCAGTCCACGAAGTTCAAGCACTTCAGCAGTTGCCCACTGGTACACCAACCGTATTTCCTGTAAAGGCTGTCTGACCTCGGAAGAATGTGTGAACGAATTCACCAATCAACATAAAACCTCACGTGATCTAACAGAGGATGTGCACACTCAGAACTTACTCATAGGCTGAATTCAGTTCAGGTTATGATTGAAAGTGACAATATATAGTGCTTCTGAAGGAATATGCTATGTTGAAACAAAATACTGGATCTTTGATCATGGTGTAATCATTCCCTCTTTGCTGTGGGTCTGTAAAGTCCTTAAGCAAGTCAAAGCGAATGCCTTATTCACCGAAACAGGTTTATTTTTTCAGAAACAATTCAGTCTATTATACTACCACTTTTCCCCTCCATGGAATATGGTTGTTCTGCTTTCGTGCATAACTGGACTCACATCAAGCACACACAGGTATACAAATATACTTAAAACTTTTAAAGGTGTGACAGAATGTATAAAATATAATACAATGGTCAAGCTCAATGATCAAGTTGAATAGAATACCTAAAGTTCTCATTGTGCATGTCTCTACAAAGAGGTGACAGGCAATGGAGTCGAGAAAGCAAAAAAGTGAATTTAACTGAGCCTTCCCATTTGAGAAACATTATTAAAGGCATGTCACTTATAAACAAACCATCTTTACATTATGTGGCAGAATTACACTACAACTCAGCTATTTAAGATTTTAAGACAAAAGCAAATTGCAGTAAATGTTTCAGTCATCTGTTTAATGGACCAGTTCACAGACATGGATTAAGCCTATAGTCCTAGTTTAGGAACTCTTTCAATAGAGGTCTAAACTGAATATTTTTAACCTGGACTAGGTTTAATACATGTCTGTGAAACCAGCCAAATGTTCCAAAAGCCTACATTTGATGTTCTGAAAGCCAGTTTGAAAATTCCTAACACAATAAATCTTTAATTCAGCCTTAAAGTCTTGACTCAACGTTAAAATCTGAATTTGCATTCTCTCGCTGATGGACCAAACGATGCTGTTCGACACTAAACAAGTCAGATAATTAGCAAATAATCAAGTTAACTATTAACAAACAGCAGCTCAGTATACACATATTGCCTCACTGAAACGACTAGCATTATTTATGTTAATTTGACCTTGAGGGCTTGAAAGCACATAGCACTGCGTGACAGAATAGAGTACAATTCCAGATAGCAATGATTAAATAAGTTCACAGCTCATTCTTAAACCCATTACATAATTGTCCTGCAGTTGTACAGTTGTTATTGCTGATCTTTTCTCCCACGTAAATGCAGTGGGAGCAATGCCACCCAATATATTATTACGAAGACAGTGTTCTTTCTGTATTGAAGCATTAATGGATTTTTTGCTGGCAGAGCCTGGGAAAGCCAAGCTGGGCTGAACTTTGATCGCATAGCAGGCTTTGTTCAGTCATCAAAGCCTGTGGATTTAGTTTAAAGGCAGCTCATCTAAACATTAGTAAGGAGGTTTGCAACCACACTAGTTGCAGGTACTGTATGTTGTTCTGGATGCAATGTAATGATATGATCAGGTCACAGAAACATGAAAACTAAAATGTTGCTCAAGTTGAAGTTCACAGAGTAAAGCAAACACCTTTGCTAGTTTTGGTATATTTTTATTCACATTTAAAAAGATTCTCATGGCAACACATTGCTCCTTTAAGACATTGTGTTCGCCGCCTGTCCTACCATCCTGCACTCATCTCAAATAATAAAAAAAAACATCTATCCAAAAGATAAAACATCTTTAAGACTTGCATTTTGCAAGAACATCACCATTAGGGATACAACAAAACAAAATCTGAGTCCAAAGGGAGGGAACCAAAAGGAAAAAAGCAGCATTCAAATGTTTTCTATCAAAATCATGTTTCATTTGTACAATCTCCAAGCCAGGCACACTAGCAACAGAAGCACCTTGACACCTATCTAAATGTTCCAGGAGCTATGTAGTAGATAACATCTAGTTCTCAGTACAATGATGGCATTAAACAAGAGCCCAAAAGAGAGAGAAAGACCTGGGCCATAATGTGCAGGTCTGCACATTTACATGTTATGCACAATTGTTCCCTCATCACATGGAATGTTTACGTATTTCGAATTAGGAATTACATTCAGAGTTTGGAATGCTCTCATATTCCAAATGGTGGCAGATTATGAGTGCATCAAAAAGTTTGTAAACACACTGATTAGTTTGATTTATACACTCTAGGGCAGATGCATTTCATGTAAACACACCTTTATATAATCCATATATCCATGTATGCCAATAGTATATATATAACCACTAGCATTTGAAAGCTGTGTTGGTGTACAAGTCACTCTTTCCCTCTACCTCCTGTGGCTTAGTTTCAGAGGCTGCCGTCTTGTTGGAAATATAAATATCAACATTTTCAAAGGGGGCTTTCACATGGATTGTAGAGAACAGAGGCTGGAATCCATCAGTATCCCAACCACACAGCCTCTAAAGGCCACCGTTGTTGGCCTGTCTGAGAACACGTGCACTTCACAATCTACACACGCATTTAGCTTGAGATGGGACATTAACATGCTCAGTTTCCCTCTAAACTGCTTTTCTGCTTGTCAGTTGCTCTAAAGCACTTCTGATGCAGAACAGCAGTGAGCCAAAACAAAAATTTAAGATAAAATTTAAAGTATCCGATAAAAACATTTTAAAAAACCATCCTTAAAAGAGGTGTAAACAAAGCCTTCCCATAAGCCCTTTTCAAGCAATCGTTATCGTTACCGCTAACAGTCAGGAGAATTATCCATGTCCAATTTGGTAGAGAGGTTCGTTTTGGAGATGTCGGACCACGGTGAGGTGGCCTGGGGTTTTCCCCTGCTCCATGTGCCTGTGTGTCATCACTGGTACTGGAGGTAGTTCTTCAGAGTCAATGGCAGGGGTAGTGTGTCAATGTGATGGATGCGCTCCCTACCCAGCGCCAGCCGAGCTACACGTCTGCACAGGTCCATGAGGGGAAGGGGCTCCGCTGTGATGGACCGGGAAGGGGGTGGGTGGGGGGGTAGATACATTAGGGTCAAGTGAATGTCTTACAAAAAGTGCAAGATCATAATGGCAAGTGTTTTTGACTGTGTGTAATGCAGGTAATGCCTGATAATGAATCATAAAATACATTTTTTTAAATGAAATCACATTCTTTCAGAAGCACTGAATTGACTGCCACATCCGTTACATGAACAGATCTTGTACTGTATGTGTGACCCTTGGTTCAAGGACTCCTCTAAACTGACTGGAGTGGTTATGTGACCACAGGGTGGAGAACACACAAGATGAAAGGAAACAGGAGCTGGCTTGTCTGGGGTCAACATAGTAGCAGTAACAAACCGTTACAGTATTGTACTGTACAAGAACGAGTACAGTAATAGTTTTAGAATTTTGGTATTGACTTGGTAACGAAGTATTGGTTCTCGTGACATCCCTAATGTCTACTGATTTTTCTTGTGGGAAAGAAAACTGAATAGATGTACACTCACATTTTGGGTTGTGAAAACCAAAAACAGCCCAACAACTTGTGCCATCACTTTTTTCGGTCTACAACAATGCCAAGCCAAGGTATGCATCTTGGCGCATCATAGGCTTTTGATCTTGCAATATTTAACATGTTTGTAATGAATTAGTAATATTTCTCAGCTGACATTTTGATCAAACATATGCCGAGCGAGATTGCATCGCTTGTCAGAACACCGGTGCACTAAACTGGTAGCATATATGCCGTTGCACAATTGTCTCATTACGGACTGAGATCACTATGCCTAGAAATTGTGTTTATGCCCCAGAACCACACTATTTCACAGTAAATATACAAGCTAAGGAACTAGCATAGACTGAAAGCAATAGTCTCTAAAACTAACGGAACATGGGCTTAATACAGTGCTATTCCACATAATGTGGTATTTTCACATAAGGACTTCTGAAAGAGGCATGGAATGTCCACTTTACAAACCTATAAAAGAAAGTGCAATTAACAATAAGTGTAAGCGTTTATCTGTTAGGAAATGTTTAATGTTAAACTGCAATATAAATGTATATATATATATACACCCATTTACAAATAATTAGTCAACTGTTTATCTTTGGTTTCATCTGGACATGTGGGCATCAAATGTGTGTCACTAAATCATTGTCTATGCAATTCCCATCAGGACAGAACTGACCACCTCAACTAATTTGGCTGTCACACAGTGGCACCATAGGGAACAGTTGGTGTGAGTTGTTGTAATGACGACAGGAGCTATCGAGTGAATTAAGGCTTCAGTGTGAAGATGAAAGGAAGGGAATTCTAATAAAATCCACAGCAGTCCAACCACTTTGTAGGACATCTAGTCACATCCCCTTTTTTGTGACAAAACACACTGCCTTTCCCCCCCGCAACATGGAGGCAAGGCTGAGATGTGAACAATTGATTAAGCAATCAACTCCATCTTGCTCGACACCTCCGGACCACCTCATTAATACCAGCCTTGAGGCTCAGCGATTAATGGTTAATGTCAAGTTAACGTAGCAGTGGAAGAACCCCCCTACAAATGCACATGAGAATTGTCCGGGCCCCTAACAGCGTCCATCAATCTCACCTAGCCTGAACACTACCCGATAACCACACACGCAAAAATGGTCGTCATGGTAACTGGCTCATCACATCTCCCCCCATGTGATGTGATTTCACCTAATAGTGTGTATTTTAAAACATACATGCTGGCCGTGTCTGCAAATTGTCTTGAATATAGTGCCGTGGACAATGGAGTTCTAGACAAATGATGCAATTAACTCACTACAGTCTAGCACATTTAAAATACATTTAATATTTAAGGTCCAGATAGACTCTTTGGTATTCTTGATGCACAGGGACGCTGATGTTGGAGGTTAGCCTACTGCTCATGAATCTCAAATGTTATGAAAGTTAAATTGTCTCGAATAGAAAATAATGTTACTTCCATTAACAGTATTGTGCCCATTTTTGGCATCAAATAGGCACTCCACCAGTAGCTTTAGTTAGTGTGCTACACTGACAAGGAATGTAAGATGGGTACAAGTTGCCTTTTGGAAACTACCCAGTCTGTGGTCTCCATGGTTAAGGTTGATGGAAGCAACAAGGGGTCCTGTCAAACAGTGGCGAGTGTGAGCACAGTGTCACTCAACTGGTAGTTTGATTTGCACAAGGCTGTTATTTCTTAAATGGCTTAAACAACTATAAAAAGGTTCAGTCAAGATTTAGTCTAGAACCAATTTTCTTCTCAGTCCACCTACTCAATGAACAGTCCCAGGTCAACAAACGAAACATGCATCGATTGTCCCCAGCTGTTCAACTGGGTTATTACATTTAAGACAAAGTGTATTTATTGTGCATTCATACCCGTGTGTGCCCTGAAGATAGTGATATACACAGGGCTAGGGAGATGCAGCATGTATTGAGCTCCTCTCAAGGGAACCAATATCAAAATAGATCAGATAGCCGAAGATTAAGGTGAAGATAACTGTGCTCTCTAAACATAAGTCCCATGTTTCTACACACGCAACACCAGGAATCTAAACATAGCTTTAAAAAGTACACCAGATGTCTTCTGGATACCCTACATTATCATGTTGTGCACAAAAGAAACAGCAAAACAATATTTTAAAAAGGACATATTGGCAGTTTCCAGAAAAGGTTGACATTAAGAGTAGTAGCCTAGGTCTAACTTTGGAATGGGCCTAATGTATATAAAGTAATTATACAATTTAAAATAGCAAATATGTTAATATATGTCTTGGTAATCATTTGAACTGCTTGAAGAAACATGCAAAGATACTGCAATAATTCAAGTCTCTCCCTTGTCGATAACGCATCATATTTGATTCAAATTAGGCTACTTCCATCTACAAACACGGTGGGAAAAATTGTTATTGAGTAATGTAGCCTACATGTTAATGAGGTGCGAACGCTGCTACGGAAAGATACGCCTATATTACGTCTCGTTTGGGGACACACACACACACGAAACAAGCTTCAGTTTGACCTTGTCAGGTGAAACATCTTGTAGTGGGTGACCCCTTGTCCCAAATCAGTCAAGGAATGTGAATCACACGACGACAAGACACTAGATTACAAGAGAGGCAATAGTGTAGTGTGTGCCGCACATCCATCTAACAACATTGAAAGTCATGTAGTCAGAGCCTGTCATTAGGCAAACATAACTGAACGTTTTTACAAAGGACTGACACGGCATGTCTGCATTGCAACAATAACATGTAATAAACAATTTAGGCCTATATTACCATTTTCCATATCCATTTGTGAGGTGGCCTTGCAATGCATTATTTTGCACTTGAAACCCTCTGAAATCACTTAAGAAAAGAAAAAAACTAGAAAAGCAAATCTGAATAATTTACGCTAATTAACTAGAAATGTTTCTGTGAAGTAGAGTAGGAGGCAACGGCAAATTGTTCCGGTTGCATTGCTTGATTTGCCTCGGCATACATTGTGCAACTGAAACCATTTTAGTTTAACAGTTTACCCTGTGACACAGCAGCTCTACCCCGACTGTAACAGCACATACAGGCTTAAACTGGCTCATGGTTTGCAGGGCAGAAAGTGGAGAAGAAAGTGTGTTCTACTAGTCTAGTTATAAACTACACAGGCCTCCAGAGAGCCACGTACGGCCATGTACAACCACCGCCCCTTCATCTACCCCATCTAAGATTTGAATAGAGAAGAAGACGGCAGAGTGGGGGCGCACTTGGGAATGTCAGTCACTGAAGAGGAAAAGGTAAGGATCTGTCTCACATACACCCCCCCACCCCCCTTCCCTTTCCCCACACACGGCAAGCACAGTGGATCGGAGACATGGGAAGTCAATGAGTGCGCGGGCAGACGTGTGCATAGGAAATGTGACTGAAGACCCACTTATGCCATGCATTGAAAAACTAAAGTGCATAAAAGATCCGTCTGGTTGATCCGCATGTTCCACATTCACCAGCATTACATGCACCACCGTCCGCTGTCTGTGCTGTTGAAGTGCCAAGGCAACAGATGTCACATATTCTTAAGGGTGAAGGCTCCTATTCAGGATGAAGGCTCCTGGTTTTAAGTGACCTAGTTAGCATGGTCGGATGTCTCATCACACGGCACAACGACAACTCATTCTCTGATCATTTCACTGAGGGGTCAAAAGGTGAGAAACAAAAATACACACACACACACACACACACACACACACGACAGACAGAATGAGCGCATACAACAGACAAGAGGTATCGAGATGGAGTAGGAAGGAGGCAAGCTATCAGTGTACCTTCCTTAATAGGATGTTCTAAATTGATTTGTCCACTCAAGAGTAGAATCCAATCGCTTGGTGAGATGGTCCTGCTCCCATCTATACCCCTCCTCCACCAATACCAGACTATTCTTGAGCTGCGAGCACCGAACCAGCAAAGAATTCTAGTCGAGCACAATTGCCTGATGTGGCCTCTGTTCCAATACAGCCTTGAAGGCAAGGAAGGCTTGATTTATGTAGAGAACCACCAACACTACACTAATGATATTTGCAGTATCACTCACATACAATACTGCTCTGTAACATCCCATTAATGCTTGTGACAGTGAAGCCTAAATGTGTTATGTGTCTATACTTTCTGGACACAATGTTTCATAATAACAAAAAGATTGCAGTTTGTGCATTCATTTCCATAATAAATAAAATAATTAAATAGGTAGCTACATTGAAAGGTGGAGAAACTTAGTAAATGTAGTTCAGACTATAAATATTAGAGTAACATTGTTTATCCCCATTTATTAAAATCACAGAATTTGATCTAACATTTGTATTAAAATATGAATTCTGAATTGTATCTTAATCTTGAATTACATAAATGAGAAAAAGGTTTATTGTATGGCAGCAACAGACATGAAAGTAAATTAGACGAGATTAGACTCATACAGCCATCAGTAACAGCCTTTTAATTTCATAAAATTAAAATAAATAAAGGGTACAACACTTATTGCATTCCAGCAAATTCACTCCCATCAGCTGCTGGACTTACTTGGAGTTTGGACAGTAGCCTTTGAGCCTCATTTTTATGAGGCTTGTTAGTTTAGTTTAATAGGCACATGAATCATTTTGATTATACAAGGCTACTGATCATTCACATTTAAATTGTCACTATATCAATATGTTTGAGTGAAACACATTTGATAAAATTTTTTAAAAAAGTATAAATTATTGTCTGTAACATTGTCGATGAAAGTGAAAATGTGCTATAGGTAGGACTTTAGAGCTACATTAAATTATGTGATTTTTTTATATTCCAGAAACTGGTCAAGTATCAGTCAAACGCTGTGAGAATATGGTTGTATTTGAATGGAAATTTGAAATATTTCATCAATTACATTTTACCTACAGCAGCTTTGTGCAAATGTAACTGCAAAGGTTGTTAAAATTGTATACAACCAGTTGTAGTTACATTTTGCCCACACATTTTTCATTTACGCTAGAAAAGAGTAGTTTGAGGTTATTAGAGCTTCAAATGATAAGTGAACACACTGTGTGCAGTAATGTCTGCTATATTTATCAAATACTCTCAAGCTGACAAGGCAAACAATTTTAGTTTTATTTTAAACTGTCAGCAGCTATGCAGCTAATACACTAGGTTAATATTTTTAAGGTAATCGGCGATATTAGCAGGACAATCTGACAAAGTAGAGGGCTTTTCACATGGGATTTGGCATCCTGCGCTCCGTCCTGCCCACCTCTCATGTGAAAGGCAAACTTACTGTAGTCACAGAAGCGATGCATCTATGATGGCCCACAAACTTATCTTGCTAATAACACTAAAGCATACAATAGGCTACTTAAAACTATGTTGACAAAAAGCTATCCATACTTTTTGTAGGCTACATTCCAAGAAGCAGAAATGGAAAAAAGATGAGCGTCTGATTAGTCCAGGTCATGTCCAACCGTTTAGTCTTGCCGCGGCGTCGGATCTGTGAGAGTATAGGTTACAATCTGTGCGGTAACATGTAGGCTACAACATTAAATTAAAAAAATAAATGATGAAAAAATAGGTTGATTTGTATGACTTAGTAGTGATACAATAATTATCATGCTGGAATGTGAGGAGGTAGTTGCATGTACAAGAGCCTATAGATTCCTAAAGCATAAAGGATTCATAATATAGGTTGTTGATCATGTGCTCTGATGCAACTTCACACAAACCACCCCCCGCCCCCCAACTGTTCCAATATAAAGCCAGACGCTCAGAGACACTACTGGGAAATACTCCAGAATTCCAGCACACTCACTCACACACAAACACTTCTAACACAGGGCCATGGCGTTCATGTCTGACCAGCAGAATGCCCTGTGGGCTCAGATGCTTTGTGTAACATGTAGAATAATGCCGGCCTTATACCTAACGACTTGCAAGCCATTTAACTTTCGCTGACAAATTTCCAGTGTCTGAATAAAATCTCTAAAGTCTCGCTACAGTTGTAGCACACTCCTGTCATCTCGATAGCTTGGCGTAAGGTGTCAATTGGAGCCATTTTCAGTCTCTCGTATTGATGTTCCGACAAAATCAAACATGTTTAACATCCCCAAGTCTTTAGTCTTGGCTCCTGCAAATAGTGAAGGGATCGGCACACACCAGAGCGTCACTTTGTTTTGAAAATTGCTGGAGTATGCGAAAGACCCAAATATGGGAAAAAAAACCTATATGATTCTGTGTAAAGGGTAGTCTACTTTATGTAACAAATCCATATTCAGCATCATTTCAATACACTGATTTTTAAAAGCTCCTCTCTTTTTTAGACAATACAGATCAGGAAGCCAACAGTCCACTTTGAAAGGCTTACTACTTCTCAGTGTCACATCAACATTGCTAATTCCAAAAACAACTAGAAATACTTTGTTTTCATGGAATGGGTGCTTTAAGCTGTGGGTATGTGTGTGGGCTTTTTATAAATTGAAGCAGAGAATCAGTCTGCTTTTGTGTCTTCCCACACATGACAAATCTGAAAGTCGGACTATTTAAAATGTTGTCTACAATAATCTTGTTTGCTAGCAGCCATGTATTAAAGGGCATGTTCAAACTAACCATAACATCAGGTCCACAGATAAGAGCACTGACAGTGTTTGATCTACTGACCTATACAATTGGAGAAAGCTTTGAAAATTCTACATTAGGCCAGCAAATGGCCACAGTAAAGTCCTAAATGCCATCCAGACAATAATTAATAAAAGCTGTAATGGCTGCTGTAAATAAAGGGTTTAAGTCTGCTGTCGGCAATCTACATGATTCAAATATCAGCAAGTCTCTTCCCACCAACACACCAAGTGTAAATGCACCCAGCACACAGATCAGAAAGAGATCAGATCCACCAGACCACAGTCAGGTAGTGTGGATCATATTTCTGAATGCAGTGACACTGACCGCAACGGTTTTTCTACATTTCTCCTTCTCGGCCTGCTGTAGACAGTTTAGTGTGTTAACTTTCCAAGGTTACATTTCACCCAAAAGCAGCAGGTAACTATAAGCACCCTGTTTTGGCTGTTGTTATTTTGGCCACTAGGTGGCATCATTCAGATTCCCATTCAGGTCATGTGCCTTTCAGCCAATGGTGTTTGTTGTTTAATCAGGAAGTGGAAGTTAGTTGTTCTGCTGGTTACATGTGGAGCGTTTTGAGGGTCATGGTTTAATCCCCCCCATCCATTATTGTTTTGTTGCAAGGTGAACAGCCTTGTTTTTTATTAGCGCTTCTTAAACAGATTTTACTCTATTTTTAGTATTTCCTTATGTATGTATTTTATATATAATTAGGAGATATTGGTGATGCGGCTATTCCTTTGTTAATTAATGACAAATGTGTTTATTATTTTTATGCATTTTAATATTCACTTTAAATGTTATACAGTGTGGTATTTGTATATTTACCATATTTAATCTGTTACACCTACCTAGATGGTGACTAAGTACCTCTTCACTCTATATTTGATTTCAGTTTTACTCTGTCTATGTTCACATGACAATAAACGCTGCTCAGCCACGTCAGTTCTCGCGTGATAATTGAGGAGTTGACTATCTGCATAGCTGAACTCAGGACAGTCAGTGAGGGCAGAATACACCCTAAAATGAAAAATCATCTTTGGTGGCAAGGAAGCAGAGAGTAATGTAAAGATATAACTGTATGTAGGTCTGTGAGATAAAACGATATATCATATGACTATAGAATATAGAAAAATGCCTACAGTCTTAAATTATGTTACATCGTAAACTCTACACTCAATTTATCATTTGGAGTCTGTTCGCATTTTGCGTGGCAAGGCGTTGGCACGGCTTTTACTGCACTTCCAGTAATGTGTGTAGTCTCTTTCCCTCACTGATCTCCATGTGTGTGTGGAGTAAGCCCTGCCTGCACCGCAGTGGAGCAGAGAGCACGGAGTAGCAGATCGTGATCAGAGAAACATTGGTGAGGCAGATTCGTACCAAGTCTTAAGATTGATTAAGTTTAACCTGCCAGTTTACAAGTTGTATTTTGCGTGGTGCATCGCCGGTGCTACTTCTGCAAAGTAAACTAAACGCGCTAGCTAGCTACCTGGCAAAACACATGGGACATTCCATCCAGGACATACAGCCTAACCAGGACGTAGTTCAAGACGATGAAAATGTTAGATACTAAATGTCTTACCCCTGTATTTTTCTGGCAAGTTCCTAGAAAATCCAATTTTTCAGACGAGTTATTTGAAAGAAACCACGCATGTTTCTCAACACCATGATTGGTGTTGTCACGTTATGCAGTCAATTGGTTAGGTTCGCATTCATAAACAATAAATTACAACAAAATGATGTAGAAACTATATTAAGTTTACTTGAACTCAGTAACAAATTCTGAGTTAATCTCCTCTGCTCACTGTGGTTTTAGAGAGGGCAGGTTGCTCTTCTCCACATACGCAGTGTCTATGAATGTGAGCACAAGCCTGTGGGGAGGGGTTCATTGAATTAGATAAAACTTTTTTTTAATTTATTTTTTTTAAATAAAGATCATTAGATGACAAGAAACTGTTAACGATACATATCACGTTACAGCAAGTTCTGTAAATTCTATCATCAGGATCTAAAAGTATCCATATTGGGATATGACATTTTGGCCATATTGCACACCCCTAACTGTATGAAGGGACAACGAAGCATGATAAACCTCAGATTAAGTGTAACTCCATTTAAGTGCATTTAGGTGGCCAGAAATAAAAAAATAGGAAGGATAAAGAAAAGATTCATACACTTGTTGCATATTAAAAAAATACATATCAGTCAATGACGTGGCATCTCAATTTTGATGTTTATAATATATAAATATGTACTTTTTGCCAGCCCGCGTGCAGCGGGGCCGGTCAACGTGAGTCCCTGACTGACTGAAATTACGTGCGTGATGACAGTGCCAAGCAGTATGGGCTTTTGTCGCGTGCCAAACTATTTTATCAACTCTCAGCTAACCACAAATCTAAAAGAAAGGCTTAATATGCATTTTGTCAGCTTCTTCCCGTAACAGTCAGTAATGTCTTATGTTGAACTTGGTTGCATCTAATTCATGGGACCACAATGTTAGTCACAACAGAATGCTACTGACACCTACATGGTGGACATAAATATAGCCTTCATAAATTATATTACTAACAAAGAAAATAACTACACTAAACTCTCGACTCCACATTTCTTTGTTGTATAAAAATATTTGTACGATTTTTTATTTCTAAAATGTTAGTTTCATAGACTTGGCAAATGCATTTTTCAGAAGTATCATTTGTGGGTGTTGTGGGTGTTCTTAGCAGTTTTTCTGAGGCTTAAATTGTTCATATTGAAATTAAACCGAAGTTCTGAAATAAACTGATATAAATTTTGGCCATATAGTCCAGCCCTACTTTACTTTTAATGGGGAGCATATGATCTTTAAAATTATAGTCTTTTTTGTAGTGTCAGGAAAAATCTCAAATTTATTTCAGTGTCAGGTGCGGGGGCTACTTACGATCGAGTCCGTTGACGTAGCGGATAGAGACCTCACAGTGTCCCCACACTGCACTTACAATGGGGTACAGCCTCTTGCCCTTTAGTCCCCTGAAGGCTACTCCCAGGTACTGTCCGTCCACCATAAAGCTCAGCGTGCCCTCGTCCATGTCTAGCACCACCGTCAGAGAGTCTGGCAGCACAAAGGACTCATCCGACTCCAGGAAACAGGGGTATGTTGGGGCGGAGGTGGCGGCAGGCCTGTTCTTGCCATCGTGATAGAGTCTGTTGCGGCCTAGGTCCCAGCCCCAGGACTCTGAGTCTGAGCCCACCAGGGCCATGTAGCCCACAGAGTGCAAGGGAGCCTCTGCAGTGGCCACGCCCACCACAGCGTGAGTGCCCCGCTGCCTGGCCGGCCAGTAGATCCTCCAGACGTGGAGGCCTCGGGTGTAGCCCGCCCTTCCCCGGATGCAATCTGTGCTCTGGGCCACCGGGTGGCGATGGAAGGTCAGCTTGTCATCCTCCTTGACAAAGACATTCAGCGAGCGGTCGTCTGGATTCCAGGCGTGGCGCAGCTGGGTCTCGGGGCTGGCAGGCGGCATGTCCAGGAGCAAGTCCAGCCGGGGTGGTCGGCAGAAATCAGGGCCTCGCAACTCTCGTCGCACCGGTCGGTATGAGGGCTCCCCGCGCACGTCCACTGACTTGATGCTGCCAGAAATCTTCTGGCCCATGGTTGGATGGGTGTGGGGGAGGGATGGACGTTAGGGGAGAGGGGGAGGTGAAACAAGAGTGGCGATGAGGGGGAGGCTCCTGACGTTACCTCATGAGCACAGCAAGCCAAGGGGTAGTCCCAGGGTGAGAGACCAAACAGCCAAAGAGGGGAAACCACACTCCTGAAATACACGGCAAAGACACAGCGCTTAGAGAAAATTGACAATAGAGCTAGAGAGGGAAACGATGTAATCCAAACAAATCGATATTTCACAACAGAGTTCCTTCTGAAGTTATCCAGGTCTCTCCAGGCAAGCTTGGCCCAGATCTATGATAACATTTCCTGCTGGTTTCCTTTAAATATGTGATTACCTTCTACCATAAACCGTATGAAGATCTGCACATGGGTTTTCACCCTGATGAGACAAACAGTGGGGGCTCCGGCAAAATGTCTCTTGGACTGCAATTGATGAGATTGTGATTATTGACCTGTTCAACGATTAAGTTATGCAAGGTGACACGACATTTGTCACATTGAAGCCTAGAATTGTGTTTTTTAGTCACCTCACGTAGTGTAGCAATAATAACCTACCCTAGCTTGCAACATACAAACAGAGGAGTCTGCTTTTCTAGTAATCAAATAAATGTTTGGCACTATACACTCTAGACTACTCTAAAGAGTGTATACACTCATCAAAATAAGATTGCAGCGGGAGGCAAATTAATTGCATTACCCCTTGGTTAATTAGCACAAAATTTACTTTTGGCATCAGTTTAGATATTCTTATAAATAGTTATAGAAACGCACATTTCCACACCCGTCGGCATAGCGACGTTAGTTATTACAGCCCGTTTGTAAGACTGAATTGTACAAAGTTTTGATTTCGTTTTAATTGGTTAAAGTAAACATGCTATGTCCCTTTTTACATTTTGACAGTTCCTTGAATTAAGTAATTCTTAATTACTTAAGTAATTAAGTAAAGAAATCACAAATGTGAAATACCACCATATTATGCAGAATTTATGAATGTTGAAAACAAAAGCCATCTATTTTCAACAGTGTTTATGGTTGTAAGTATTATACTGACTTGCCAAGGCATGCATGCCAGCAGTGGTCACAAAGCCCCAGAATTCTGTACAGGGACAAATTTCAGTACAGTGCAACAGGGACAGGGTGTAACATTTTGATAACCAGCCACATGTATTCCCAAGAAGATTCAATGGATTAATGTTTAGTTACACGCACACACACTTCATGAATAAAGGGTACTATAACATGATATCGCAGCCGTTCTTGCACACTAAAGGAGAAGTATGAAGCAGGTTAACCTAGACTAAAATAGCTAGCACTGTAGACCATCTAACAACAGGAATATAATCAGTTTTAATTCTGTTCCAGCGATTAGAATAAAAATTCCAACTAGGCGATTCAAAGGGTCTATTCTCTAGGAGGATTTTAAGAAGTGCACATGCCCACAGACAGGAGGCTGATATTATTTTAGAATTAGATTCCCAACCTTTATTTAAAAATATGATAAGATATTACTACTACAAAATGTAACACTACACTATTCATCCAGAGAGGTGGTGATACAAAGTCACTGGTTCTGCCATGGATATTGCTAACAACCAATGAGAACAAAGTTTGTATGCCTTCTACAATGACAAATCAGACCAAACAATATAGGCAAAATAATAGGCTAATAATTTTCAATGGCACAGAAGGACATGGAGTGCTTGTTGTTCCACTGGAACATATGGGGGAATTCAAATGTTTAACACAGGACAAAATAAAAGGACCATCAAATCATTGTGTCCCAATTTCACCACTGAATCATTACAAATCTTATTGGTAGAACAAACCTTTGTCTAGACATGAACATTTCGACAGGCATATTCCAAATTCTGCAAATGTGCTAGACTGAGAAGGAAGCAATGGTCTCTCGTTGTAATAGTAACTCAATAAAAGCAGTTTTGACACTGTATAATGTGCAGGTTGCCATTTCTTAAGTTGCCTCAGTCAGGGCCGATCAGAAGTTTCACGAGTGTGTGATGTCTGTGTAATGCGTACACTGGAGTTTCAGGTGCACTCAAACGTTGACGTTCCCATCATCTCTGGTACCAGTCTCCTCCTAATCCCACTCGTGCCTCCTCAACCACACCATTGTCTGTACAGTCTACACACCTTTTCCTTCCTCCTGCCACCTCTACTAGCTCTGCCCTTCTCTGTGGGGGCTGCTGTCCATCAGCTGCTCCAGAGCCTGTTGTAAATGGATTCCTGTGCACATGCCATTATTGAATTGTCTGCATCATTTGCTGCCAGTGGGGGATTGACAAGGTTGACAGAGCGCAGTTGCTAGGCATGGCTGGTTCCACTGACCCATTATAGGGACACAATGATACGGGTGGGATGACTGATGATCATTCAACATTACAGTAGGTAGGCATATGGGCAGAACACACGAGAGACACTAGAAGGCTGCAACAAAATCCCATAGCTCAGCTCACAAGCACACTACACCATGCATCTACACGACATTAAAACTGAAGTGAACTAATGCGTATTCATTGTAAGCCAGACTCAACCAGTCACCGTACCGGTTATTGCCATTTAAGTGAATTAATGAGTCACTGGCTGACCAGAAAAGCAGGGAAAGCCAGTAAAGACACTGGAGCAATATCTATTGTGTCAGACTCCTTCGCTAGCAATGCTGCCAGAAGAAGAACAGTTGCCAATGGGGATTGAAGACGAACTGTTCACTCACATACAGGTTTCACTTTCTGTCGCCATAAAGTGAAATGTCTGTCA
Organism: Forbesichthys agassizii; assembly: GCA_026546735.1. Taxonomy (NCBI): domain Eukaryota; kingdom Metazoa; phylum Chordata; class Actinopteri; order Percopsiformes; family Amblyopsidae; genus Forbesichthys; species Forbesichthys agassizii. Next base: position 21,553 of record JAODLL010044811.1, on the reverse strand, counting down.
ATAATGCAGTCACACAGGCTAAAGCCATCACCTCCATGGCAAAACCACTGAACGCATGAGATGAAATGAAGAAGTTAGAACAGCAAAGACACACATGCGCGCACGCGCACACACACACACACACACACACACACACACACACACACAGGTAAAACCAAACGTGAGAGACTGGAGGCATCTCACCATGAAAGTGGATCTCCAGACAGTCCTCTTTCACGCCGCAACGTGAACACAAACACAAGTGGAGAAGGCCTGCTCCAAGACGGGGTCAGAGCACAGTCAACCACTAGGGCAGGAGAGAAATGATGTGTGTGTGTTGGCAAGTTGCTAAGTTCCTCCTTGTGACGTGTAGAAGGGGAAAACAGACTGGCTCCAGTTCCCAGCTAAGGCGGGAAAACAGTCACTGAAAGGAGCAGGTGGGGTGAGAGAGAGACGCCTGGAAATATTTCAAAAGAATAATACAAATAAAACACCTTAAGATCCACTTTCCTTTCGTGCTTCCACAAGTGAGGTGCGCACACATACACGTAGCTTCTCCTTTCCTCCAGCAGTTTGCAGAGGCGGCTATTTACCGTTCTCAATCATCTAAAGTGAAACTAGTGAGGTGCGGAGCTGGTCAGCGCCGTGCCAAACTACGGTAATTACGCTGGATGTTACAAAGCTAGCCGTCTAGCAGTACAAACTGAAAAGGAAAACAAACACGGGTGGCACGTGAAGTGAGTCTACCAACTGAAACAGGTAATGTATGCAATAAGCAGGCTATGAGGACAAAGTGGAAAGAACCAACGCATTTGGAGGTATGGGATTATGTTAATAAGAGAATTATGTCATGTCACAAATTTGAATATATTTAATTAGTTCAGCTATTACATCACATTTGGATGCCCCCCCCACAACTACTACCTACCTCAGCTCAAACCTGCCACAATCCCCTTATCTTTCTCCCCTGGGAGACAAGAAAGAACTCCTGACAGTCTTGCTCTTCAATGCTATGGTGTCAGAAACAGCATACTAACATGGCTTCCCAAAATCAACTTAGGTACAGAAATATACTTGACCTTCTGCAGAGACGAACAGATTACATTAATTAAAAAAGGCTGCCCGTGACCTAGCCAGCCTTAGTTTATACTGTTGGTTTGTGGGCAGCAAGACACGAGGACTACACTACTGAAATTACAGGCGGTATCTGGTTTGTGTACCTTTCTTACATTTTGCTGAAGCATACAATTTATTTGTGTAAATAAAAACATTTAAACTACTACTTTTAAAAATGCTTAAAAAACTGTGCTCAATACAGCATTTTCATACAAGTTTATTATAAAAGAAGCATCTGAATTTCTGAGTGCATTGAAAAGAATACCTTTGGGATTTCTAAATAAATACCTCAGTATACCTTACCACCCAAGCCTATAGTGTACTCACTTAGCACACAGAGCTATGCTAATGACAAGAGGGCAACAGGAGTGAGAAAAGAAGAGGTTATAGTCGCAGTCTAAATGAGTCCAGCAGCAGGACGCAAGGCTATAAAAGGTAATTCAGGCAGGAGATCACAGATGTAAAGCAAAAAAAAAAAGAGACTGTTAGGAAAACAGGCGGGGGTGGTAGAAAGTAAAGTAGAAAGTCAGTAGAATGAATGTATAAACAAACCAGGTGAATTTGTTTCACAGCCGACCTAGAAGTAAGAGGGAGGAGAACTGCCTAGCATGACACCTATAACGAAGTGCTTTACAATATTCTCAATATTAAAATAGCAGCAAACAACTATTTTCTATGTAAAGATATGTTAAGAAATTGTATCCTAAGCAGAATGACACACTCGCCTTTGTGTTGTAATCCAAGCTCCTCTGTTAGTTTACATAGCTGGTCCGGCCAAGCGTTAACATCTAGTTGAAGTCCTATAGATCCACTTTAATGAAAGGTCTTCTTAAAATATGAAACCCCAATGATAAAGAATGTATCCGCTTTTCTTAACACATTGGGAGTGTGAATAACCTTTACGATGCGTAAAAAAAGAATGTCTGGCAAGCCGAGAGTGGGTGCAACTGATCAATAATAGACCATTTGTCAAAATGGCTTCCTGCTCCACAGACAAAATCTACACCAACTTGAGCTGTGGGCAAATGTCTCAATGCCTCCATTTAGTAAAGACTAAAAAAGGTGCTTGCCACCTCCAGAGGTAGAAACTTCATACAAAGCCAGAGTCAGCCTGTTTTCCCAAAAAAAAAAAAAGTTTGGCCACAGTTACGTTCACATCCACATGCATCAGTAGTGCAAACAGGGGCAGGCACCAGACTGTAAAGAAGCAGCTCATTTAACATAAGCAAGTCTTAAGGTGTTATAAAGCCTTTGGTGTTTAAATTGCTGACTGCATTGATGCACTGGCCTGCTCCTAGAAAATACCTCACTGACTTCAGTGGTCCCGGCAGACCAGTTCACAATGTCGTCTCTGAGCTTTTGGGTGAGGCTGGAAAATTGGCAAACGCGACTGGCTGCTTCAGCGTTTACTTTCATCTGTGTCATGGTTTCATAAGAACACAAAATCAACATTTCAAGAGTTGCAGCTACCAAACTCTATCCAGACAAGATAACCAAAAATACAGTCAGAAATCTAGTATCTCAACATCAAAATAGCTTAATTATGCTCTTTCATATTTAAATTGTATTTTCCAATACATTTTGGTCTAGTCGAGAAATTTTGGGCTACACGCAAAAATCTAAAATACATATTTGCAATGCTTGGCCAACTGAATATTTCATAAAAAAGACTGATTCAGCTCATCCCACTCATGGATGTATGGTCCAAGAGTAAAGTGCCTTAACAGTGCATGGACTGGTGGAGACCACCAATTATAATGTAATATATATTCAGCTTGAAATAGATGCTCTATCCCCAAAATTACCTCTGAGAAAGGAAAAAAAAAAACAGAAATGCCTATTTACAGTCACAGAATCACACGTCCTGTTGTTGAAAATGTTGCAAGCCTTAACGTTGTAGCTACACAGTATTTTTTAAGGTTAATATTTATTTTCTTATCAACCAAAATGTCAATAAGCCAATGAGACCATGTTTGATATTGTCTGTCCGATAATATTGTGGTCTCACACCAATTCTGTAACTGCACCATTGTGGCGACTGAATTGGTGCCGTCTGTTACTACAGGTCGAAACCTTAGCCACATCTCTTTAATCCTGAAGTCGTATTTAAATATTTAACAGCAACCATGGATCTGTTTCTCCAATGCCTACAGGTAAGTCCCAACTGGTTTCGGTATCAGCTTTCCAAGAGATAGGTTATTGAATTAAGGCCAATCACATGACTTGTAAACCAATTCTAGCCACCAAAAATTTACCAATTGGCATCAGTGCCACAATTTTAGTTGTAAAATATAGTAATTCCCATTGCATCTCTCATAGGGTTCCAGTTTAGCTGATATAGAAAGGACTGTGACAATGTAATGAATAGTACATGAGTATTGGCATAAGCGTGTTGAGCTCACCTGTTAATCCATTTGAGAGCTGTTGGTCTAAGAAATCCACATCACCGGAAAGTCAAGAGGTAACAAACGCTGGACTCCTGTTGAGGAACACCAGAGAAGGAGATCTGGTTAGGTGTGTGCATACAATTTATCTTTTCACTGTGGTTAATGTTAATTAATTAAAATGGATACAGTTTAATTATCCCAAACAACGTACATTTTGTTCTGTGTTAAGTAACTAAGGCAGCTAGAATTAGTTGTGGGCCCATAAGAACATCCCAGTTAAGATTCCCCATAATCCCAGTAGACTAATTGCAAAGAGCTACCTCCAACCTCCAGTAGATGTAACAGATATAAGTAATTAACACCAACTACTTTCAATGAAAAAGTTTTGAGTTTTGAGAATAAAAATGCATTAAACACTTGGCTGTTCTCTAAACCAGTCATTAACAATCAGTTGAAATAAAGCCATACTGAATCAATTGGCTGTTTATCATTACATCACATAAGAAACTATGCTGAACATCTGATATAAGATCGGCAGCACTTTCGGGAAGTGGTACCATCGATTTCCGATAGCATTGTGTTAGTCATGTTAGCATTGTCACTTAAAGTAATTCTGGTGGGAAACGAATAGTGTTTTACCAATTTCAGATTTTCCATGCATTTTAAGCAGTAACCGTAGACTTATTTACAGATGAAGACCCGCAAACAGCAATTAGTCGTGTCGTTAATTTTCCCTAACAAATTCCTCAGTATAAACGTAACATCCAACTTAGTCATGGAGTTATGTAGTTGGTCGTCGTGCATGTCAAGTAGGCATCTTGACAGTTCAAGTCTGGGTAACAACACTGGTTAAATAAAGGCTTTCACTGCAAGACTTTGAGCATAACTTTGTATTTAAAACTTAAGTAGCGGTAGGTCAAATAGGCATTGGGCTATAAAATGAATATATCCTAATAAACATTTAAAGTAGTGTCATTTCATTTCATGTTTTAAAAATAGGCCTACCTTACTTATAGATTTGAACACAGAACACCAGTGTTATTAAATAGTTCTACATGTGTAGACAAGCACTAGCCTGGCGTAACCAGACCTAAAATACCCTTTGTGAAGGTCTGGCAACTCTCCATTGGAAGTGTTAACAGTTGTTTCCTTCAACTGGGCGTAGAGACCTCTGGTATGATTACTGTTGGACAGTGTTTAACCAATAGGTGTTGGTACAACTGTTTTTGGATCATCTCATCTAGCTCTACCCCCTTCACTGCTAAAAGCATGACTTAAATGATATAAACACTGAAAAATATGAATGAGCTGCATTGAATCGATTAATGGTGCGCGTAACGTTTGTGCTGGTGTGCCTAAAATTTTCAGCAAGGAGCACCAGTGCTACTAGTGGAAAAAGTTAGTCTGGAGCTCTGTGACGTAATGACATGGCTCTCTAGCCCAGCCAGGTAGAGGAAAACATCTCAGAAGGATCGCAGGTTAAACGAACTAGCACCTGCTTAGAACCAGCACTAGTTTTACACTGGTGGGTATGAGGTTAAGAGGTATTCTCTCAAGGCAGGCACCGCATATGATGGGAAACAAAGCGTTGTGCAGCCACATTACGAACAAATGTGCAAGGATACCAATACAGACAGTCCAAGAGAGAAAAGTAGAGCGCAATTAAAACACTGGATTCCAGGTATTGTCTTAACGGAGCGAAAATACTGAAAAACCTCTTTCCCCAATATCCCAAAAACAGAGCAGCATGTAGTCACCCGCAATTATGTTTGTAACATAGGGAGAGAAACGAAGCTGCAGGCTTAAAAAAAAAAAAAAAGGTCACAGGTGCACAGTGAACTTAGTGTCCCACTTACAATGCCTATGAAAGATACAGGTGGTAGGCACATCCCACACACGCTCCTCCTTCACAAGCAAATTTATAATGAATACGACAAACAAAACAAGATGTGGAAAGGGTGTTCAGGTGGCGTTTTCAGGAGGCCAAACTGTTTTCAAGGTAGCCCAGGCATTTGGAAGATTGTGTTGCATTGCCATTTTCCTGCTCTGAGCAATAGTGGATCCAGATAATTAGACTTCAAGTTGCAGTTCTATTTTCTGCTGCCAGTTAAAAAGGACAATCATGCACACCAACTGAGGCATGCCACAAACACACGTGGGAGTGCAATTTAACATGCTTGACAGGGAGGGGGGGGGTATGTGTTTTAACGGCTCAAGATCATTAAATGACTGCTGAACGGGAGAATGGTTGAGCCCTATATTGGTAGGATGCCTCAGGGAGCCAACCGCCTCATGGACCCTTTCCATACTGAGGCAACCAATGACCATCGCTTGAAGGGTTTGAGTTGTACATGAACTTGACTAGTATGGAATGAAAAAAAAAAAAAACTTCTGTATTCTATATGGCCCTGCATGCACATTCTTGCTTCCCAACTTTTCTACTGAATAATGTATAAGCAACTCTAGCTAGTTAACAGTTAATTAGTCATGAGGCAGGACAGCAACATTGTTCATATCCTCACATTTCCTCTGCTAAAGCAGCCAATAAATAGGAGGTTCAGTGCATCAGGAGTACATCAAAAATGAAAACACTTAAATGACCATGCAGAAGGTAGCCAATAGAGTCTCTGATGACAGGCAAATTGGGTGGCATGTTAGTTGATCAAGAGACATCTTAGTAGGTAAATTAGCTCCACACACTGTAGCTTGGCTTTGTGTACCCAGGAGAAAAACAGCCATTGAATAACATACAGAGAGATCATTTATAGGGACACTCTACTTAAATATGACAACCTATCAAGCAAATTAAAAATGCAAATTAGTATAAAAGGAAAAATGTTTAGTCTAATAGTGTAATTTATTTTAGTATGTATTTGATCTGTGTCAAAGGCGTATTACTGTCAAATCCTAAGTATAACTCAATTCCTAAAAAGTAGTGCCAAGCACTATGGATCTTTCCCCATTACATGTGCTGGCTTGGCTAGACACTTCACGGCTTGTCATGGTCACAGATAATGAATGGGAGGTGAACATTACACATGCACACTAATTACAGGAATAGTCACTAGTTCAAATTGCAAGTGTGTGTGTGCACAGTCTCTGCCCTGGCACTGACCTCGCAACTGGGTCAACTGCCTTGCATTGCATTATAAGAGACTATATGCCATTCACAGAAATAGAACACTTCTTACATCAGGTGTGATTTAGTTTGGTTTCACCGAACGAGTATGTGAATACTCTCAAACACCATTAAAAACACTAAACTATAATTAAGAAGAATAACAGAAGTAATCTTCGATTCCTAGCTTCAGTGAGCACACATGGCATCAAAATGGCCACTTTGACATGTCAATTGAGCCAGTCAGAGCTGTCAAACAGCATCCTGTATTAGCCAATATGAATGTGTTGAATGAATAGCCTCGTTCTTTACAATTAGAGCAAATTGCAATCAATTGTGTTGATGATACATTGTAGGGCAGGAAATTACATTTCAACATGTGGGTTTACACACCGTAGGGATTAATGGGAAAACATGCATGCATAATGTGAAAAAACGAATACATATCCAACAACTGAATTCCCGAATAATTGAATATTTGGGGACAGCCCTACAAGAAGCTCATACTTACCAGGGCCAAAAGGAGTTATTCGGCCCAGGTCTGCCAACCAGATCATTGAGCAAGGTTTTGCTGACGCTCAGCCTTAGTGTAAAAGGAGGAATGTGGTTTCCACAAAGCCTCATCACATTGTAGAGCATGGAACTGCATTTCTATTTTAATCAAAGATCTCCATGCAAATCTTTAAAAAACATTTTTGTAATGTCAAAGTGCTACCTTCTCCACTGAGGGAAATTCCACCACGGACTTGGGAACATAAGGTTTGAAAACTGATCAAAAATATTTAGCCTATTGACCCCCCCCTCCCCCTCCCCCCTCCCACCTTACAACATATTACTTAATTCTAGGGATGCACTGATTGCATTTTTCCTGACCGATTCCGATTACCGGTTTTTGTCAAGCCTGACCGGCCAGTTCCGGTTTGAAGCAATTCCATTGTACAGCTCGGTCATTTAGATGAAGATTTTGAATGAACTCACGTTTTAAGCCAGCGCTCGCCGTCATAGGAATTTGTAGACTGTCCCTTAACTGCCAACGCTCATTTGTCATGTGTATACATTTTTACAAGGCAGCGTCCGTTTAACAGGATGGTGCAGGGAGCAGCCAGGAGACACGGAAAGATATAGTTTAACTTAACTGCCCAAATCTTTTAATCTTCGAGCCATGGGCAATAGAACTGTCGCCAGTTCTGTCGCAGTAGGATAATCTACACCCTGCATCGCCACCTGCGAGTCATCCAAACAGAGACAAGATGACTGTCGCGGTATGGTAAAGACTGGCTGTTAAGTATGCCAACTGAAAAATAAGACTCGTAAAAAAAAAATTTCAGTGAGATGTGAGAACAATAGGCTACTATGCCAATGGTTTTGCTCCAATTTACTTGCTAGATACTAAAGCTCAAAGTGTGTATTCTGTGTAAAAATGAATTTACTGAGTAACTTACCTACGACTTGACATCTTCTTTGGACACACATTTTAACTTCCACACCAAGAAGAAATGTGTAAGTAGGCTTACACATTTCGATCGTGGTGTTTGAGCAAACACCGTCCGGTTCCGATTGGTGTCCGGTCAATCGGTGCATCTCTACTTAATTCTTAGATGAAAAGGGGAATAACAGCACTGAATGTAAGCCAAATGGCTCGACTATATGTTGTGTTTAACCATGTTTACCAAGGGATTATGGCTAGACCTATTTGTGAAAACTCAAACCCCTTGGGCATGTCATCAACATGAGAAGTCAGCAGGACAAGATTAGTTTGGAACAAACCACTATCGTATATACACCATAGAGAACCATTAAATTGAATGTTAACAGTAAAAATAGCTATAAAGAGTGAAGGGTAATATATCAGCAACAAATATGAAAGTGAAATTAAATAAATAAGCCTAAATGAAAACCAAGTTTGGACACATTTTCTAAGGTTCGACAACTGCATGCAAAAGAAATTCTAATCACGTGTGTAAATGTAAACGTAAACTAGACATCATCTCTGGTCATAAGCATTACATATTCATACACACAAATGGCAACAGTCTCAATGTTCAGACGCATGATAAATTGACATCTTTAAGCTTCACAAAACAGACTAAGTCTGCATAGTCCCATCACAGGATGACCAAAAAACATGAAGGAGGCCTACCCAGTAAAGGCTACTCACACTTCTACACACACAGTACAGACTACTCGTACAACGACATAATAGTAAAATAGAGCAACATACTTGCCATCATTTTTATTTTAAAACATTCAGCTACAATTATTGACCCATACAGATTCGAAGCTGGAGTACAGTGTACAATTTGTAACATTCATGCACCACAATAAAAACTAAAGACATGGGTGGACGACTCTTCCAGTATGAGTAGCTCCTTCCTAACTGCATGAGAGTTATTCGGCTTCAATAAATGCTAGCACGTATAATCTGTCACTTATAATCACTGTAGAGCAGTCATCATCATAATCACTTTATTGCAACCAGAGGCTGCACAGACTCAAGGTGGCTACCATCCACCACCTGTTGCATACAATTTAGACACAATGGTCCTCTTAAAGCAAACGTTTGTTTTTTCCATAGAAGGGTGGTAAAAATGCAGCCATGGAAAAGTGCTGCACTGAACAGGATGTTACTTAAAGGAAAATCACCATTGTGTCACAGATGCGCAGTGAGGCTTGATTTTGAGATAGATTCAACATAACTTCCGTACATTTATTTAGAAAGTACTCAATGGCATTATTAGGGAGAGAGCCATAACCACACTTTCAGTGATTATTGGGACATAAGAATTGCACATATAGGATTGCGAGTCAATGATAAAAAACATCTTTTACTATTGTGATTTTGTCTCAAAATAAGGTTTAAAAAGCAGTTTCTCCACTTTATCATTCCACATGCATGTGCAAAATTTTGATATTTGGTGAATTAGACAAAAATGTTATCTTATAATAGCTGGATATACCTTTAAAAGCCCTAGCAGGGCCCTGCTGCTCAAAGCCAAATTGCACCTAATGGGATTTCATAATATTAACATTCTACAGAGTCAGCGTCTTGCACACCACCTACAGTGCTGAGCAGACTAGTGTCACACCAGTCGCGCATGTGTAGGAGGAATTAATAAGTTATTACAGTCTGGAAGAGGGTAGATGGCCATTGTGAAACACAGACTCTAACACACACACACACTCACCCATGTATGACAAGAAAAATACACGGCCTATATAAAAGAGCTGCTGCAAGATGACAGACTCAAAGTGTGTGTTGCGTCAGGAGAGAATGGCAGGCTGATGCATCATTGTGAGCCATGTGCTAGGAACACATTAATCACCACCACAGGACATTCACAGTAACGCAACACTACTGGACAACTGTCCACGCCACCACACAGAAAACAATAACAGTGTGGTCATACAGCATCAACAGACCCATCTGGACCGTTATCATTTTGAAAATCGGTACCTTACTTCCAAAACCAAATCCCTCCTTAATAGGAAAAAGAGACTAGGAGGGGGACACTCATTACGCCTGCATGTCACACTGCATTGCCAGTTGGACTGCCTGATTGGGGGTTTAAGGAAAGGATTGAAAACAGCAATTGTTTGCCCATATCGTTTGTCAATCTAAATTATCCTAGTAACAGCAATGTCAGACTAATGAGCCTATCATCAAATTGGCACCAACTGGATTTCCCACTTCTGGAGGATGCAACCACATGATAAGGGCCCCTCGAATGTGATATTTTAAGCTCCCTTGCTGGGGTGATAGAGCACAGAATATCCCATAGTGTGAACATGAATAACAAAGTGTCTGCTTATTTCCTGGGGCTCAAGTGATATTTCATCTGGTGAGCCTGAGCCATGAGACTCAGAAGGGGGTAGAGTCTGATTTGTCACTTCAACCAAACATTAAGGCTTATGTTGGGATGGGGGCTGCTTCTGTGACTTCTTTCACTTTCTATTTTGAGAAATATGATGTGGCATCATTAAGTGGTAAAATACAGACCGTAAAGGACACACACTACTAGTAGCTCCACAGTGCTCGGCAGCAGTTCAGTGAGAGGGACAAACGACACATAAGGTAAACAGCCTTCCCACAAACACTATCAGGAATTTTCATGAATGCAATTTCATGTTCAGCACAGCAAAATATAACAGTGTGCCAAGGGAAATAGCACACTTCACTCTGAAGAAAATTAAACGCTTAAAGTGCTTGCCGTCATGGACACATTTCGATGTAATCCAAACTGCTTATATTTCTGAAGGATAAGAGAATACATGTGCCGAACAGCCTGTAACAGCAAATAAATCTTAATTGTGTCAGACTCCAAATTAACTTTACTTGTAACATCACCCAATTGTGTGGCCTAAATACACTGTGCATGACACCCACCCAGGCGGTTTTGAGAGGGTGGGGTGGGGGGGGGGGAGGGCACAGAGGTCACAGGGTCAAACCCCAGATGGTTGTAGTTTTGAGGTAAATGATGGTTCCATCAGGAGGGTATCTTATAACAATAGCGGTATTACCACCATGAGCCAGAGGGAATTCAATCTACTTTCACCGTGGTTACAGAAGGGTCATTTGACCGAAATTGCCTTAAAACAACAAGATGCAGTTCAACTGCACGAAATCGCTCATCGCAATCATGGCCATCATACCAATGTCCCAGAGGGCAAAGCAGATGGTGTTTGATGGATTAAAGTCTTTAGTCGGAATTTCCAGTACCGGTATACCGAAACGTGTCTTAAGTGGACACGCAATACGATTAACTTCCACATGAATATTAATATGGATGATATAAATACTAAACTAAACTTACTTGCTTGCTCACCTGCTCATGGTACGGTTTGCGGGAGCTTAGTCACCTGAACAAACCAGTCTGTGCATTGTCAATGTGCCCTACGTTTAAAAACACACCCGGGCGGGCAAGAACTACCGCTTTGTTCGTGATTGGGAGAATATTGCACATTTGCCCAAACACCGATAACGAAAATACACCATGTTAAGTGTAGCCTGCTTTTGTTATATCAAATGGAGTCATGTTGATTTACTTTTATATTTTGCTGGGCTACATTACCATACCGTGCGGCAGCTACTCTCACTTCACAAGTAAATCCGTATCACAACACAACATAAAGATAATGAAGTTGTTAAAAATGTTATCATATGTCGCAATAATCATCACAGACACGTTTTATTTGTACGTTCTCACTGTAAACAAATATATCAAAAAATACTTACGTCGCAATGATCTTGGCCACGAAGCCTTGCCTGGAACAGGCGGCCGACGAACCACTTAAGACACCAAGTTTCCCCTTTAGTCGGACTTTGTTTTCGTCTATGCTTGTCGTTTAGCGACGGGAACTGTTAAAAGCGAAGAATAACGATATAAAGGCGAGTGAGAGTCTGGTTCAGCTAGCACATATTAGCAGAACTTGGCGACCGGCGGCTTCTTTGTTCCTCAAGCCTATTCCGTGGAATATCACCGCTCGTGTGTTCCCGATATACGCTGATTGGCCAAGTCGCTGGAGGGATGGGATCGGGATCAAGAGGGACTGCCCTCTCTCTATTGCCCAGAGGGCCGTGCAAACTTTACACAATTGTATTATAATTTAGGAAGCAGGAGTCAAGCAAATATTTAAGATAACCCGATTTTGAGGCGCAGTCTTATTGTTCTGCAAGGAAATTTGATTTACATTTTCAGAAAATATCAGATTGTATCCACTGCAACATACAAATATTTTTGTTGTGGTGGTGATTTATAACATTACGAATCAGGATTCCTTTTATGCACATTTGTGATTGAGCCTGCCTGCCACTGAGTGTGCATGTCTGACATTCTCACCAGTAGTCTACACACTGAATGTCCACTTGACCATTTTGATGTCATTTTCTTTTTATCTGCCTTACATTACCTTCCATTTGAGGAACACCATCTGTTCTTTTCCATCATATATATATATATATATATATATTTTTTGTGCCATTCCGTTTTTATCCATCTTTCTATTCATATCATCAGCATTTCAACTTCTGGGATATACAAACCCTAATTCACAAAAAAGTTAAAGAATTATGGAAAATGCTAATAAAAACAAAACTAAGTTATTTGTAAATTAAATGTAACCTGTAGACCCACTATTGGAAACAACACACATTATATTAAGTGTTACCTTGTGACTTTGTTTGTAAAATTTAAATACAGCAATTTAAAAGCTGATGTCTTCAATACATTCCAAAAATGTTGGGACATTTGTGTTTACATCATATTTCTTCTGGATGGCTTGAACATTACTGCGGTTTTGCCAACATCTATTTGTCTATCTATTATTTGATCTGTAAGCATACCATTAATGCAGAATGAGTATAAACATTTTGGAACCACATATTCTGCTGTCCAGATGTGGTCTTTTAAATGGACAATGCAATTAGCATTGGCTGCAAGCAGGTTGTGAATGGGGGTGATATATTATCTGCACTCTTGACCTATTGCTGTATAAATGTGTGTGTGTATGGGAGGGGGGGGGGGGGGGGATTAGGATAGTGGGGGCAATTATACACGTCAAACGGTATTCCATGTCTGTGAAACTGGCCCTGATGGTCTAAAAGTGTGTCTTCCTCTTGTTTTGACCAGGAGTCACTGGAGACGTCATTGAAGTACAAACCGAACTTTCCAAAAAGTTAGGAAGGTTAGGTTAGGAGGTATGGAACATTTTAATAATAGAAAGAAAATAAATGAAGAAAATAGTTTATTAAAATAATGAATGAGCTTAATTTGGAAAGAGGCAATCGAGTGTTTTGGTGGAATTGTGTCACACCATTTTGTAGCGTACCATAGGCCTACACCACATAACACATCCGATGGTGAGATTTGTATTTTCCTAATAAACATTAGCACATAACACTAGGGAACTTTGTCATTACAATTGCCATAGCATATATAATTTCAATGACAATACATTTATTAAGTATCGATTCAACGATTGTTGGCTTATAGACAGCTATTACTTCTCTCAGTGAAGTATTAATTATTGGGAGTCAACACTTCCACCTGGTGGCTACAAAATGTAATTTCATATTCACCAAAGAGAGCAGCAACGCACAAGCACATCTACAACAGACAAATACTTGCACAGTTTACATTTTATTGAATTTTGTTTTACAAAAACAGATGCAATGCATAGACTGAGCCACACTTCCAGTAGGCTCATAATGAGGGCCTGGAAGCAAAACAAATAATCTGAAATAAAATACTGCTTACAACTTGTCAATTTAGCGCACTATGGTCTCATAGGCACATGTAAGAAAGCACACAAATACGTTAACAAACTCAACACTCTCACATAGTACAGCACGAGGCTGTGTGTAATGTAGTATCTGAGAATCACCACCACACACTGATAAAAGTTAGAGGTTATTACTGTAGACAGCTAAATTAACAATTCAACACGCTATCAGATCTACTAACACCCAAAGGAATGACGCAAGCACGATGACCTAGAATATAGGAACCATGCCAGTAGCAGCAACAGAATTACCCATGCCTCATGGTTCAAGCACAACTACACTCACTGTGGCATGATATTGCCAAAACCAGTCAAAGAACATTTAGAATTAAGAATTTATCAATGGGACCATCTACAGAATGGGTCATTCCCATGTGCAGAATGATTTTAAGGATTTCACCATCACTTCGAAAGCATATGAGCCTGCTTTTCGTTGGATAGGTCGGTTCTTCTCTACAGACGAAGGGTAATAAGCATAGCTAACGCCATAATATTAAATGGACAGCCATCCCCGTGCCCTATATGAAATTGGAATGCTTAATGCTGGGCATCAGAAATAGATTGACAGTTGCATGTAAAGTAGGACAGTAACATCTTGGGGTATGTATATTTATTGTCCGAGTCGTGCCCCTATAAAAAGATAATTCACTTATGTTGCTTACCTTGATGCCTACAGCAGTGAAAAACAATTGTGTGATATGCATGGGGATAGGTCAGTTTAGAGTTTCTCCATGGAAACAATAAATGAAGAGGTGACAACTACCGCTTTTACATTTAAACAAATGGAAATGCTGAGCAAAAAAAAAATGTGTATACGCAGCAGGCCAAAATAAACAAGGCAAGAGATTTAGTCCAATTGTAAACTGGGCTAAATATTAGTCTGCATATTGGTCTTGAAATTAGGCAAATGGTTTGCGAGAGGTGGTGCAAACCATAGAAAGTTATGTGCAAACGCCATTAGTACGTGGCCCACCTTCAACTAATAGGAATAACAAATGTTTTACAGCATTTTTCAAACTCAAGCGGTAGAAGATTATTGGACTATGTTCAAGCAGGGTGTTGTTACCAGGCTATGCAATTTCCTACACAAATTGACTAAATTGCACATCTCTACACTAACAATTGATTGTCCATGCCTGTAAATTTGATTATTACTAAAAAATGTACTGAGATGAAAAGAAAGGGGGGAAAAAAGCAGAAAGTGCATATACAAATTAATCGCAGTGTAGCAGTGTAGCAGTATTAGAGCCCTGAAAAAAAGAAGAAAAAAAAAGCATTTGACATTACCTGGCAATAAATTACACTGTTGTTGCATGTGGAAACATACTTAACCTATAAATATTATTTAATTAACATCAATATTAGGTTATTTTCATTTAAAAAGATTATATTTATAATTAATATTTCACACCTTGGTCAATGTTTAACCTACATTTTACTTAAGGCTATTAATACTTTTCTTTTACATTCCAGTTAGTTAAAATGGTGGGTCATGTTGAGGTTAAGTTTTGTGTGTGCCTGTTTATAAACATGTTAATAAACCTGTTTCTCATAAAAGGTCATGAGAATTCACCAATATTTAAAACTGCTTTAAAAATAAATTTCACTAGATGAGTTTGTAAAGTAAACTAACAAGTATGCATACAGAATAAGCAGTCACATCTTTCAGGTAACAATTTGGATGTGTGCATATGTACCGGTATTCACTGTCTAATTAAAGTAGTGGTCAAAGTTTTTTGCATTAAAGATCCATCATAACACTGAAATATGTGAAAAGTAGATGACATGTCTACACAAATTATTTATGTTCATAAGCAAACTAAACTCCACTATCCCTCCTATTAGTCATTGTGTGCATTGTAATTCAAACCATACTTGGCAGACCTCTTCCTGCGCTTCCTAACCTTCAAACATTTTGTCCGCACTTAAGCACTCAGTCTTCCGAATGCACACCAATATCTGCTTACTGTATAGTGACCACAGCCATAACCTGACTATGAGTGATGCAGTAAATGCTGAAGAACATCATAAAATCATTCTGCACAGATTCATAGTTATTAGCATTGTTAGAGACATGAAAATAGGTGGCATTCTCCCTCAATCAATGTGCTGCTTACATAAGAAACGTTTACATGATAACTCAAGATGCACGGGACAGTGAGAATTACATCAATGCTGAAAAGAATGTAAGAGAATATTTCAACCATTTCTTCAGGCAGGGTCTCCACATTTGCACAGCTAGCTTTCCTTCCTGTGCGCTACCACCCTTTGAGAAACAAAGGAATTCCTACCGGTTTATAATTGGCATTTTGAAATGCTCCGTTTCTTTCCACTAAGACAAAAGTAAGGGTGTTATCTCTGTCCTCTTCTGTGGATGGGATCCTGTTTGCGTTCACCCTCCTGGGCCCCTCTACCTCTCCTGATCACTCTCCGAGTTGGGACATGGTTACATAAACATTTAAGGGAGGGAGGCGGTTTTAACCGTTAAGGAGGTAGACCACTAACTCGTAGGCGCACATCATGATGGCAGTGTTGGGGATCTGGCGCACCAAGTGAGTTGTTAAGCCGCGGTACAGTGCGCGGTATCCCTCCTCTTTGGGCACCGTTATAAGAGTCTGGAAGAAGGAGCGATACTTCGTACCCTCCTCCCGTAGCCTGGTGCGAATCACTTCTGCAAGAGTCAGAGAGGGAAGGGTTAAATATGGGGTCCCGTTTAGATCATTTCTTTGTGGATAATCTTCCTCACCACATATTAGGGCTGAACGATTAATTGCATTTCAGAGTGTTGCGATATTATAAAACAAGATTTTCTAACCGCAAAGGCTGCGCTTTATTATAAGTTATGCAGCACGTCTGACCCAGGTTATAAACTGTAGCGTCAGGCTTCATGCCATCCTCATGTGAAGCCTTCTAACATGCAAAACGGGCAGTGCTCTCCCTGTACCAGTCATGTTTGCCTTTCCTCTGCTGACATTATCAATTTAACTTGGCCAAAACAAATAGGTTAATGTTGAGGAATTATTTGTTTAGATGGCAGAGAACTAGAAAGTTTACATTTAAAGCACGAGTCACTGGAACATGCACAAATCAGGTAGGCCATATTTAAAAATAATGTTTCAGCTTATGCTTGCGGGATGCAATTGCATTTTTCTTGCAGATTCAAATGACTGTTATTTATTTTACAGCTTGACCATCCGGTTCCGAATGTGATTTGTTCAGATTTTAATAGTAACGCCTTCATAAACCGCTCCTTCCAAGTGCAACGGCATTTTGCCGCTGGCGGGGCGCCAGAGACTATAATGTTGTATCTACAAGGCAGAAGGCAACCAGCGTCCGGTTAATTAATTTAAAAAAACTGTAACTTACTCTTTTCAGTGAGATGAACAATGTTATTCCAATAGCAAACTATATATAACAGCAGTGTTTTGCATAGACATTCCCCCTCTGCATGCTCGACTGTGTGTGCGCGCTCGACAACTTTATGCGCACTCTAGTTTCAACATTAATGTGATGCCATATCAGTCATTTATTGAGGTTTAACTCGTGAACCTAAAGTCAGTGAGACGCATACATCCTGCATTCGTGTTAACGTACACAAATGCATAATAATGGAGCATAACTGGCTATATTAGACTTATTCAGCACCCATCAAGGTGCAGTCAGACACTGGAATGATAGTCTGTGGCAGGGTGCACCCCATTGTCGGCGAGGGGGCTATAATGAATAGCTCAACATCATGGCATCATTCATCAACATCATTTCAATGATTGTTTACAGAATCACTGAACTATTATTAGTCTTATCTTATTTTAATTGTTTTCATTTGACATGGTAACAGCCATTTGTGCAAATTGCTATAGTTCTTGTTTCATTAGTATATAGAGCATTTCAGCTTTTGATGGTCTCATTAGCTCATGTAGACATGCTCTATCATTCCATTTAGTCTATTACACATTGAATATTGACTGACAAATGAAATCACAAAATTTGTCAGAACAATCGTTCATCTTTATCATATGTATTTCAAGAGTAACTAAACTCATAATTCTAGCAGAAGTGCATACAGCTCAAAGAATGCTTGATGTCAAAAGCCATAACCTGAATAACTAATGAGTATTTAAGACACAAAAAAAAAGTCTTATTAAAACAAACCCCTTGTAGTTAAAAGGTCTTCTCTTAAGTTTAAATACCATTGCTGCTCTTACCGTGAGGATAAGCAATAGATGTGGCACAAGTCTTAGATGTGGCAGCAGCAAGCATCATCCCCAAAAAATCAGATGCATCTTTTGACGCCTCATCCTCCTCGTCCATGTTCTGTGTGGCCTTGGCCTCAAGGAGGCGCCGTTTCATGTTCTCATAGATCACAAAATGGACCACAGTCTCTGAGATTCCAGCGTAGGATGCAGACATTCCCCTGTAGAAGCCTCGCAGGCCATCTGCCTGGTAGACCCGCCGTACACACTCAAACGCACTCATCCTCCGCTCTCCGCGATTCCTGAAATACCGGAAAGCAAAAACCAAATACATTTTCTAGCTATTGCAAAGGCCCTGTGTTGACGCAATGTACAAAGGATTCACAAATAAAGTAAGATATTATTACTTATAATCAACACAGAATAGTTGTGTTAAAAAGCCCCATTTCCCGAGAATGCATTTCCAAATACACACGATATACCCATGTTCATTATGTGCCAAACTAATACAAGGCAGCCATCCATGTATAAACATTAATAGCTCTTTGAGACAACACAGCCTGTTGAGTATAAAATATTTGTTTCAGTTTACCTGGCGTCTAGCTGGAGTCGAGTTTTTATGAGCCAAATCGGGTTTGTGGCTGTTATGGCTGTGAAACCTGTGGAGAAATAACCCTGATCACAAACTGATTCAGTTCATCTCTGAAGATGTAACCCAAAGATGCCATAGACATCCAACATAACGAATTGCCAGTCAAAGTGGCCAAACAGAGATTCCACAAACTAGTGAAACACATGTTGATATGGACTGTTTCTAAGCATAAATATGGTACAAATGAATAGATAATTGACTGCGTGCAAAGTAGAGATGTGCATTCAGACCATTTTAGATATTCTATTAACTAACATGGTTCATGAATGGTTATTCCATTAACCACTAGTGAGTGCATGGTAAAAAGTAATGGGAATAAATGCCCCCAATTACCCATTATATGCAGAGCAATCAAAATTGAACATGCATGTCAGCAATACAATATTAAAACACATACAATCACTGGTCAGTTAATATTTCCCTGAATCTCTTAAAAAAAAAAAAAAAGTTTAAATAAATAAATTTCATGCTGCTACCGACGACATAATTCCTCCCTAACAGCATGTGATGCAATTCATTAAAAAGGAAGTTAGGGAGGATGTTACCACAAATTGTGATTTTTTATACTCAAATACTGGTAACCTGAACAGTAAACGAAAAATGATTTTAAAAAAACCTGTGCACACCCTAATGAAATAAAACTGCATAGTGTATCCAATGACCTAGATGACAAGGTAATAGGGGACAGAAACATAGACAAAGAGAACACAGAAGGCAGAGATTAAGAAAGAAGCACAGCTCTGTGGTGAGTACTCACGCAGACTCAAGTTACTCCTCACAGATGCAGCTAGAGACCCCTGGTGGTGTGGGGGTCTCATGGTGTTGCGAAAGGAGAGCTACAGTAGAGTAAAAGCCTAAAACAGACACAGGCTTGTGTGTAGCACACTGTCCAGCATGCAACCATTTTCACGTACCAATCCCCTTTAACCCACCAGACAATAGAGTACTTAATATTAAAATATGTTAGTGGAACTTATGATTTATCCTCAACAATATACCCTGCTAAACACGACGATAGGGCAACACAAATCACAAATTCTGGTCTAGGAGCTCTTGGCCAAAAGTGCCCATACCGTCACCAAGACTTTTTATAAAATATTAATTTCACATGGATCTCCATTTATTTAACAAAACAGACTGGATCTCTGACATGTCAACATCACATTGCTGCTCAAATATGAAGGTAAATATGTTACGAAATGTGAGTTTGTAGAATTGACGTGAGCATTTATAAAACAAATATAGCTGCAAGCAGCAATAGACCTCACCAGTCACCAGGTGTGGCATCACAGTTGTCTCTTATAGTTTGGGTTTAAGTTACGCCATGCTCTGGTTTTATTCAGTGCTAATAAACGTAGTAAAATGCTTACTTTGACTACTTAGCGGTCTCGAACTGCAAAACCGGTAAGTTTGCAACATATGCGTTAATCACAGACCGTGGTAGGGAAGAATATCGAAAACGAAATACATTTTTCCTCATAGGGAAAAACGCTTAGACACAGAAATCCTTATATGGGCATAATGACTGGCGAGGTCTATGAAGGGGCCCAAGCAAATACGACACACTATGTCCGATGAGACTTAAGAAAATAGAACTCAAATAGGAAGCATATAAGCATAATAGCACATCAACCTGTTAAACACACCAAGGTTGGTTTTGAAACCTTGTATTCAGAAGAAATTAGCTCTTAAAGTGATATTCTTGAACAAAAAATTATAATAATGGAATTGACAATGTAGGATTCATTTGCAGTTTGAATTCTAATCTAAACCAAAAATATATATTTAAAGTATTAAAACTTTAGGTACAACAACAACGTGTACGAATAACAAGCGATAGTCAAAACAATAATACATACCCCATACCCCAACACTGACTAACAAGTAAAACACGAAAGTGCTAATATGAAACTTTAAAGCAATACATCTCACAAAACATAACGAGCATAGGTTCTCCTAATGTTTCACCCCACCCACCAACATCTCGCTAGTCTCACTCACTCAGCTACAAGTTTTTTGCAACACATTTATCAGAAGTATTGAAAACATCAAAGCATGAGTGGCTGAAGAGAAGATGCAAACAGAGTTGTGGTTGTCCTGTAAAATGGACTGGAAATTGAAAGAAAATGAGTTACATTTTCTAAATGTGACTTCAAATTCAGCAAACGTGTGCATAATTTACACAAGTGCATCTTTTTGTTCTAGTTCTCACATTAAGCCTACATGCTCTCGCATTTTTCAACATATTTACCTTCATACCTTACCACCAGAGTACTGTAACACCGACTGGTTTGAGAGACAAACTTTGACTTCTACATGCTGTTTCAAGGTCTGAGTCACTGGGTGCCATGCAATAATGTTTGCTTATTCTTATCTTAACCTTCTCCATTTGTTTTGAGGTGAGTTCATACAAGCTTGCCACATCAACTAATGCTTTAGTTGTAAATGACCCACCA
Organism: Forbesichthys agassizii; assembly: GCA_026546735.1. Taxonomy (NCBI): domain Eukaryota; kingdom Metazoa; phylum Chordata; class Actinopteri; order Percopsiformes; family Amblyopsidae; genus Forbesichthys; species Forbesichthys agassizii. The sequence continues at coordinate 374 of JAODLL010044811.1, read as the reverse complement.
AGTTGTACATTTCAGAGGAAGTCTTTTGCTATTATAGCAGTCCTAATAACAAGATGCCGCTGCTGTCAAACATGATTCTACATTACAAGTCATAAAACTTTTTCAAAAAAAGATATATTTAAAAAAAGTTATGTAGTTTAAGAGAATACCAGACTAATTCAAATGACTCATACAAACAGGTTCATTCAAACAACATTGGACATGCATTGCCAAGGCTAGGACACTTTTGTGTAACACACAGAACAGACAGCTAGTGTGACTAAAGTGTATTAGTTGACAATCGCTGCCTCAACCTTAAAAGGGATAGTCAAGGGAAATCAGTCATTTTAGTCTTAGCATGTCATTAAAGGATGTAGAGGCTTAATATAAACACA
>JAODLL010044801.1:0-20289 GCA_026546735.1 Forbesichthys agassizii | reverse complement strand
CCCTGCATGTTGTAGATGTCTCCCTGCTCCCTGCTACTCACATGAATGGGTCGATTGATAATGACTCATTCATGTGAATCAGGTGTGTTGGAGCAGAGAGACATCTACAACATGCAGGGCAGCGGGTTTAACCTGACATGCCAGATATCTACAGAATGTCTGTTAAGAGACATCCATCTTGGGAGTCGTCCACTGAAACGGTTTTAAAAGGGCAAAAATACTATGCGTGTAATTAGACGAACCTGTGAACCAGCAGATGTTATACGCTCTCCACTAGGAGAGTTGGAAAGAGTGAAAATGCATTTTCCATTGAGAAAATCCTTTGCTCTTCTAATCTATTCTAATAAAACTGATGCTATATTGTATTATCTCTAGGCGTTTCAAGTCGCCTACATCACACCCAAACCACGCCCGTAGCTAAACTATGATGCTGATTGGCAACACACTAGGTTTACCGGCCTGAATCACTTCGATATCCAACCACCTCAGAGTGACACTGAAGCTTGCGAGATCAGCATGGTGTCGCGAGGCTATAGGCAATTTAGACCATGGTGTCTGCCAGAGGTAAAGGTATAACGGAACACCCCCCCACGACCCCTGTTGTCCCTTCAGGCCACCCGCATGATGATTGGCGCCGGCAACGTGCTGAAGAGGCACGCGGCCGACCACGCCCGTCGAGCGGCGGTGGTGGACGAGGAGGCCCCGGACGAGGGAGACCTGGCCGTCTGCAGCCACATCTCCTTCGAGAGCGCACACAGCCAGTGCATGGAGAACTGTGGCGTGCACAGGCTGGGCGTGGTCTGCCAAGGTACAGCAGATGCTGTAATGCTACTGTAATACTGCACTAATACTGCTGTAATGCTGTAATACTGCTGTAATACTGCAATAATACTGCTGTAATACTGCTGTAATGCTGCTGTAATACTGCTGTATTGCTACTGTAATACTGCACTAATACTGCACTAATACTGCACTAACGCTGCTGTAATACTGCACTAATACTGCTGTAATACTGCAGTAATGCTGCTGTAATACTGCTGTATTGCTACTGTAATACTGCACTAATACTGCACTAATACTGCACTAACGCTGCTGTAATACTGCACTAATACTGCTGTAATACTGCTGTAATGCTGCTGTAATACTGCTGTATTGCTACTGTAATACTGCTGTATTGCTACTGTAATACTGCTGTAATACTGCACTAATACTGCACTAACGCTGCTGTAATACTGCACTAATGCTGCTGTAATGCTGGTGTGATGTTGCTGTAATACTGCTGTAATGCTACTGTAATGTTGCTGTATTGCTACTGTAATACTGCACTAATATTGCTGTAATACTGCTGTAATACTATATATACATACATAATATAAAGCCATACATTCATATATCTAAATGTATTTGTATCTATGTTCCTTCCATCCCTGTTCAAAGGTGGTTTGGAAGAAAGCACCTTCTATGTGGACTACAGGACGGAGGACGGCTCGGCCAATGCCGGTTCAGACTACCAGTACTGTGAAGGAACTCTGGTGTTCAAACCTGGAGAGACCCGCAAGGAAATCAAGGTGAGAACAGGAGAACAGGATCCCAAGAGATTTACATTGACCTTTACAGAAGTAGCAGACAGCACAATAGTCAACGGTAGAAGAGATTGTCAGTTGTCATACGCACCCGGCATCGTGTTAGAATAATGACAGCATGTCATTAGGGCTAACCATGTCATGCCTCTGCAACAAACATCCATACGTTATGGATTTAAAGGGATTTAAACATGTATCAAATTTACCAGCTAATAGTTCCTAGACATCTATACCAGGGGTGGGCAATCCTGGTCCTGGAGGGCCGCACCCTGCATGTTTTAGATCTCTCCCTGCTCCAAAACACCTGATTTAAATGAAGGGGTCGTTAGAAGCCTGCTATTGAACCCATTCATTTAAATCAGGTGTCCTCCAGGACCAGGATTGCCCATCTGGTCTATACCAATACAGTGCTAATATTCTAAAGAAAAAAGTAAAGAGAAAGGAGTTATTTTAAATTTGTTTTGCCTCTGTAGGTTTGACTTTTATTTTTATTTTTATTCCAAACTTTACATTTTCAAATGAAATCATAAATGCAGTGGTGTTACCAGCCCATGAGTCAAGGGAATCTACAATGTATTGAGAGGTCTCACGAGCCACATTACTGTACCACAGAACAACACTATGTGTGGTGAGGCGTTGTTTATTCCTCTGGATCAGAAAATCAGCTAAATTAAAAAATATTAAATGAGTGAATCCAACAGGGAGAACACAAGGCTCTAAAATAAACACTGTTTGCGAGGAGCTCCAGTTTCCCTGCTACAGGCTTCTGTAAGATGGTGCGGTACCCAGGGAGATGAGGAGGTGGGTGGATGGGTGGATAGAGAGAGAGAGAGAGAGAGATAGAGAGAGAGAGAGAGAGACTCACCAGTGCATTCAGACAAATGGGCTAATTGTTTTGTTCAGTTTTTCTACCATAAAATATCTTGTTGATTATCTTGTGTCTCGCAGTCTAGTGTGTGTCACAAACTAGCATTTTATTACCATTCATGACAGTTGCATTGTAATTTATCTTTAAAAACGCGTTACTGTATTATTACAGTTGTTGTAATACAACTGCGTATGTACTACTTCCAATACTGTAGACCAGGGGTTCCCCAAAACTTTTTTGTGATAGGACCCACCTATCACAAAAAAGGACTCATCTATTTAGGGACCCACCAAACACCAAGTACTGATAACTATATTATTATATTTCCTATATATACCTATACTACTATATTTTCAAAAACCTTTAAATTTTAGCTAATGCTATTCCTGTGTGTGTGTGTGTGTATGTTGGTGTGTGTGCACCAAATATGTTTGAGCAGAGCGCTCCATAAACTATGGTTTGCACACGGCTAAATAGGATGTCATCCAATCAGGAACAAGTAGGCTATTTTGCCACATCCATACTAATGACCAATGAGTGGAACGGAAGCACGGCCTTTCATTGACATTATTCATTTATTAAATGGCCGCTTGCAATTTTCGTCATTCCTACTCAGTGACCCACAGTTTGAAAACTGCTGCTGTAGATGGATAGAACTGTGATTCTACTACTTTACAGTTTACACTTAAACACTACTACTGAGAAATTGCAGCTAGATACTTCGGTAGAACTGAATGTAATACTTACTGTACAATGACTTACAATACTAGCTCTTACAATACTACCAATAATGTAGATAGCTATTGGGCAATTGTAAAACAGCAACAATGACTTGTACTCATACAACTGCTCATAATACTTAATAATATAGTTATAGAATGCAAAATATACTCATTTAGTATATTCAAATGCATATTACTATTCTGAGTACTAAAGCTGCTACTGAAGTACACTGGTATTTATTCTGCTTTTTGAATACTACCAGTACTACTACTTTTAGAATAGCACTACAAATAAATCTGCTGTTTTAATACGTACTTTATACCTTTAAGAATTAATGCAATTGAAGTCTCTGCCAATCAAGTCAGCTGACTCCCATTCTGTGGTATAACCATCTTTCTAGGGTTGAACTTACAAAATATTGTATTTTTGCAGAGCTAAATAATGTCTTATGAATATGTTCTGAAATATATGAATAGATCTAGTGAGATATACAGATGCTGTGCTGTGGCCAATCTCCCCTCCAGATTCCAGCTTTGATCAAAAGCCGGGAAGCAAAGAGATATGCTACAATATACGAAAGGAGTTTGGTGTGTAGAAATACCGGGAATATATATGAATCACTGCCTTCCATAAGGTAATGGTCAAGGCCGATGGCATAGGATGGGCAGTGAGGATGTTTCATAAGGTCTTGTCATTACAAAATGATCCCACTGAAGTTTGTTGTTCCAAAGACACTATAAGGACTTTGGTTGTTCCTTGATTGTTTCCATAGAGAGGAAACCAGTTATGTACAAGCTTCTCACTCTCTCCAATTAGTCATTCTACGGTATTACCATCTTTCTGGGATTGACAGGCACTATAACATATGACTTCATCTGCTGTCAGATGTCAGAAGGAAGGAGCCAAATTATATCAAATAAGTTTGTCATTCATCCAGGTTATGGATCATTTTCTAGATCTGAAACGTCTTATTTCACAGGTCAAAATGTGAGATTCATCTCCCCATATTTCTGTTTCTTGTTATGAACTGTTCATATAAGGTTTTTTTTGCCAGTTGTTTGTTTACATACTGAGTTTCATATATTGAATATGTAGACAAGGAATCATAACCACTACCATTGACCCAGAGCCATGTAGAGAGAGAGTTGCGTCATCTCCGATCACTCCATTGGACTGTTTTGCCACAGGTTTAGCCTCTCCATGTACCATGTGACCGTTGACAATTTGAACTTTTGTGGGTGCAACATTGTTACTTCCATGGATCTACACTGAATATACAAAAAAAAACAACACTATGCTTTAAAGTCGTGATCTTTGTGGTGTAATTTGTGCCAAAACAAACACCCATATAGTCAGATGAATAGCCGGAACGTAACATGCAGCAGTGGTGGAGAAAAGCAGGGCAACATCTGCCGATTGTAACATACAGTAGATTGTTACCTTGCCATGTGACTTTTGTCTCAAGGTCAAGATGAGCTTCCTATGCCATCTCCCCAGCCTGAGCGCTTACCGTGTAAACCGTAAACCTCCCCCTGTCAATTTAACACCAGAATCACATTATTCACAAAGCACAATGTTCCGCATAGACACATCGACCATATCATATACCACAAGCAGGATCATTTCCTGCCAAATGATTAGCATGCGCATATTTGGTTGCGCTATGTTGAGGGTTTAACCGAGTCCAGTCGGCCTAGTGCAGTAAAGGAGCTTGCAATGGTGCAAGAGAGCACAATATAATCAATAAAACTAATATTGTCCGTGATACAGAGACATATATGTCTTCATCTATATCCCCATTGTGCTTTGTATGGGACTTCATCCACGGAATGTAACATACCTCTCTCGGTCAATATGACAATACAGGGATGTGGTCATCGTTGCATTACAGTGCCACCATAATGTGATTTGGGAATGCTCAGAGCTGTCGGCTAATGCATCCCGGCATGATTAGATGAAGCCTGCCTAAATGAGATGACAAGTAACTGTAGTCGGTTAAACAGCTGGGCTCATCTGGCCTCAGATGGCCTCATACGGCACTGCTCACATTGCATCCAAACATTAACAAGATCTCACACACCCACGCTGTGTTCCCCAATGCTGCGAAATATTAGATAATTTTCAGGATTTCTTCGATGCTAATTGGAAATTTGATCATGCATTTCCTGAAAAAACTGAAACCACAGTGTTTTGAAGATGAGCATTCTGGTGACGTCATAGTTCAGTAGCGCACACTAGCTTATGTTGTTTATAACGTGCATTAGCCATAAGTAACTGTAACTACCTTCTCCTATAGTTGGAACCCTACCTGCTGCTAAAGACTGTAAAATACTGTAACTACCTTCAAGTCAAGGTAATTTATTTCTAAAGCTCATTCAAAAACAGCCAACGGTGAACAAAGTGCTGTACAGAGTTATCCAATAACAACAATAAAATACAACATGCAATACATTTAAAAACACAAAATCAACAAGCACAGGTCCCTAACGCTACGTGTACACCACAGAATAGAACTATTTTTTAAGGCGAGACTTAAAAGTCTTGATGGTAAGGGGTGATCTGACAGAAATGGGAACATTATTCCACAGTCTTGAAGCAACAACCAAGAATCACCCTTTGTTTTCAACCAAGTCTGCAGAATAGCTAAAAGAAATTGATCTGATGATCTGAGACGTTGAAGTCTGATACATTGTAAGGAGGTTTGAAATGTACAACGGAGCCAAACCATGTAGTGCCTTAAAAACCAGCAGCAGCACCATGAAATCAACTCTATATTTGACTGGTAGCCAGAGGCCAATATGGAAAAATATGGTCCCTCTTCTTGGTACCAGTGAACAGCCTAGCATATGCGCTAAGGATGACTGGCATATTCCAGAGTACAGAGAATTGCAGTAATCCATTTGAGATGATATGAGAGCATGGATCACAGTCTCTAAATCTTTAAAAGAGAGGAAGGATTTCATTTTTGCAATAATCCTTAAATGAAAAAAATCTACCTTTTACAACAGAATTAATTTGTTTGTCAAATTTCAAAACTGAGTGAAAGATCACACCTACATTTTGATGATGAGTTATGATTACCAATATTAATAGAAGAAGTTCTATCCTTCAAATAGGAAATTAACCATTGTAAAGCAACACGAATACCATCCCCATTCTGGAGGCGATCGACATTCTTCTGTAGTTTTAGTTTACTGTAACCCTCCCAAATACCCAGGTGGGCATCATCGACGACGACATCTTCGAGGAGGACGAGCACTTCTTCGTGCGCCTGCTGAACCTACGCATCGGCGACGCCGAGGGCATGTTCGAGAGTGACGAGGTGGGTGCCGCGCCCAAGGGCCGCCTGTTGGAGCCCCTGGTCGCCACGGTGACCATCCTGGACGACGACCACGCGGGCATCTTCACGTTCGGCGAGCGCACGCTGCGCGTGAGCGAGAGTGTGGGCACCATGGAGGTGACGGTGGTGCGCAACTCGGGGGCCCGCGGCACCGTCATCCTGCCGTACCACAGCGAGCCGGGCACCGCCAAGGGAGGGGAGGACTACGAGGACGTGTGCGGCGAGCTGGAGTTCGCCAACGACCAGACCACGTGAGTGGCGGACACTCCAAAAGTCGCTAGAAGCTTTACTTATACAGCATTTTCCATACAAGGTTGCAGCTCAAAGTACTTTACAGTTGAAGAAAAGAAAAAATTGTAAAATTAAAATGAATCTACATTAATACAATAATACAAAAAATAAATAATAGTACATTATAAATAATACTGGGTTTTTGTTCACTGGAGGCGGATATTGTTTATCCCTTTAACAATTACAAACGTGAGACATAATATTATTTCTCAAGGAAAACAAACACATTTTAGGCAATACGTATATTCCTCACAAATATTAATACAAAGACAATTACAAAAGTGATACTATAGGATTATTGCTCACGTAGGTCAAACAAGTGTGAGTGAGGCAAATATTTTATTCCTCACCAAAAGGCCTGTAGGTTTCTCCCAAAAAATGTGAGGTAGGATACTAAGTTTATTCCTCACCAGATGTAGATAGTAGATACATGAAGTTCTTTATTTATCTATTAAAACCTACAGAAATCGACCTGTGTGTGTTGTCTGTGACAGCCCACATGCGGGCAGGATTACTGACTGACACGCACAAGTACCTCAGACAATGCTGCCCAGGCTTGTGTGTGCGTGCGTGTGCACGTGCACGTGCATGCTCGCTCACGCCTGCCTTCCAAATGAATCCTCATGTAAATCCATTCAACTTCAATGTTCTCAGCTAGCACCAGGGAGAGGGACCATTTTCAATTTTCAAACACTTAACACATCATACACTCTCTCTCTCTCCCTCTCTCTCTCTCTCTCTCTCTCTCTCTCTTTCTATCTCCCTCTCTCTCCCTCTCTCTCTCTCTGTTGTTATTCTATTATAAGGAAGGGAGAGAGAGGGAGACCTCTCATATGTGTGCCGACAGGCTTCAAGTCAATAACACATGCGTTATAGGGATTGTATGCATTACAGTACATTAGCTATGGACAAGGTGCCTTCTTGTGTGTGTGTGTGTGTGTGTGTGTGTGTGTGTGTGTGTGTGTGTGCGTGCGTGTGCCTACGTATCCGTGCACACCTAAAGAACAACACGCCTGTGTTCATGTTTTACACCTCACATTTTCTTCAAAGTAACATATGAGGTCCGACTGAAGGGGTGCGTGTGTGTGTGTGTGTGTGTGTGTGTGTGTGTGTGTGTGCAGTCAGACCTTCCAGGTGAGGATCATTGACGACGAGGAGTACGAGAAACGTGAAAACTTCTACATCGTGCTGGAGGAACCTCGCTGGCTGAAGAGAGGAATATCAGGTGTGTCTTGAACCTTCTCCAACCTTCTGGCTTCATTGGTTATGGTCGTTCGACAGCTGTAACTGTACAGAGGGATGTGACATGCTGTGCTGTCAGATATATGAGACAATCAGAGCCGTTTGTACACCAGGGAGATAAATAATGCTGTGTATGCACACGTTATTGTCATGTATAATGTAGGCTTTATGTTTATTTGGGTCAGTTGCCATTGGCTATTGCCAGTCTGTTATCTTTTCCTGCCAGACTAAAATAGATCAAACTGAAACAGTGCCCATTATTTTGACACAATAATTTCATACAATAATAACAGACCTTGTATTCATTACCTGACTCAAGACAACAGATCAATACTGACGGTGAAAAATCTATTTTTCTCCATGTCTCACACGGTATTGGGTATATATGCAGGGACGTGCACGCTGGGACAAATAGTTTCCCTACATTTCATCCATTATACATGTCAACATACCTGTAGAAATAAACAACATGTTCTGCTTCCACCATTGAGACAGTGTGGTTTGAAAGATTGTTTGTTTATCAAGCTTCTCTGCCTGTTTCACAAGATATTCGTTTCTTAGATGGTAGATGGAGCATGTGTGTGTGTGTGCACATGCGTGTGTACATTGTGCTTTGCTCAGAAGCTAAATACAAACATTGCTCATTTAAAATGCTGGTAGCGTAGCATTGCATACTGTATACAAATACCTATGATAGATGATAATAATCATATATTTTTTATTCCTTTCCCCATAATTTTCTCTTGTTTTCATGTCTCCATCAGCTCTGCTACTCAACCAAGGTAAGGCTGAATAATTCCACAGCTCTATTTGTGTTGAATTTATAACTTCCTTGTCAAGTCTGCGAGAGTCTAAATGTAGTGTAAATGTATATAGCTTACCAGTTGGTGTAGGCACCCACCTGAAATTAACTGACAATAAACTTGTCTGAACTAGAGGAACTTAAGCTGGCAATAGCCTGAGATGTAAACTATCAAACAGTAAAATATCATCTGCCACCATGGGAGAAACTGTAAACTGAAACGGTTAGACATTTGTAAAACCCGTGGTCTTTTAAATTGAGCTATGGTTTATTTAAATGTCTCCAACATCAATTGTACTGAAATTGGCTTATCTTTCTCATTTGCTGGGGAGAGATGAACATTTTTCAGTTTATTATCTGAAATTGGCCTCTGTGAGGACTCAAGCAACAAAATGGCTCCAAGGCAGAACCTGGAATGATAAAGACGCTTTAATGCTAAACCGAGCGTAAACAGAACACTAACTCAAATACCAGTACAAGAACTAAACATCAACAATGGCGGACAAGGAACAGAGGAAACACAAGGGTTTACATCAGGGTGGCACGGTCTGACTCTAGGCTGTAAGCAGCCGTGCCGTGTGGCGACGGGTAGTACCGCAGCCAGAAGAATCAACTAAAACACAAAGGGTGGGAATAGTAACAAAAAGAACACGCATAATCCGATACAACACAAACAATACAAAATCACACCAAGAACAGACCAACAGACGCTACAAATATAACAACATTAAGGTTTTTATATGAGAGTCTTTGGAGAAAAAAAAATACAACCTGTTTCCGACAAGAGCCAATGTTTTGCAGAGTAAATGCGAACCAAACGGTTTGGCCTCAAACAGACCTGCAGTAGATATTACTGCTATGGGTGGAAATATATCTAAATATTCAATTATCTTGTATGATTGGTGTATAGAAACACAAGCTGATTTATTGTCTGTCCGAATGCAGAGAACCTGAATATGGACGAATATTCAAGAAAAGTGTGGAGAAACAGTGGCAAGGGTTTATTTGTTATGTAGGTTTGTGTGTGTGTGCGTGTGTGTGCGTGTGTGTGTAAGTGCATCTGACAGCTAACGGGGTCAATTACTCAACTGGGACAGATGCCAGATGTCAGCTGCTCAAGCTACAGTTTTAAGGGCTGTTCAGATTATAGGTGCTCTCAGAAAGGTAGGGCGCAAAACGAATGTTTAAAACTGTTGTGTCGCCACGGAGAGTGCAGAAGGGGGCAGGGTTTTATCTGTTTAGCTAGCGCTTTTGTTTTGCTAGAAGACAACCGAAATCTGACAACGAATCATTTGCAACCTGTTTGCAACTGTCAGTTTTGAGCTGAGAAGGAAAATGCAGCTCAAGAATGTAACAAACTCCTGCAGGTAATACTATATTTCGTACATCTAGCCTATAACTATATAATATTTATAGAGACAGGACGTTATATTTTGGTGTTTTCAAAACAGAACTGCAATCAATTACTCCTTCGTAGTTGACACAACAGGCTCCCTCCAACACATCGCCCTGCTTGAGTTGCCACGTCACCGTGTTGAATTTTTGCACGCTACTCCACGTACCTCCGCATCCTTCCGCGCAGCGCGTTCTGCTCTAGCACCAATACACATTAATGGAATTTCGGGATCTGCGCGCTCATTTACGCAATTAATCTGAACGGCCCTTTAGGTAGTTTCAAAGCAAGAGTGTTGCTGTACTATACCTTGTTAGGAGGATAGATAGATTATAGGAGCAGCTCATGTTGAGATTTGGCTCTAAAGATTCACTGAGAGCTTCAACATGTCACACACATCCAATACTGACAGATTGCTACAATGAAAAGGATTCCATGTACACATTTAAGGAGAATCCTATACGTTTATGCTCGCGGTATCTTGTATATTGTCAGTTGTCAAACAGTATAGATTGATTAAAGACATTTACTGACTGCATCCAGAGAAAGGTACATGCTAGGCACATGCTCGGTACATGCTCGGTACATGCTAGGTACATGCTAGGGATGATGAGTGTAACATGAGTGGTGGTATTACTTTATTTTTTATATATTATATTGTTTTTACTCATTTTGTATTGTTTTTAATGACGTTGTAGGGTGAAGCACTTTGTGTTACATGAATTTGTATGAAAAGTGCTATATGAATAAAGATTGATTGATTGATTGATTGATTGATAGGTACATGCTAGGTACATGCTCGGTACATGCTAGGCTCTCTCTCTATAACATGTAGCTCCCTGAGGAACACAGTTAGCCTAGAGAGCATTAGCTCACTCATGGCCAGATAACAAACTAAATACACTTAATGGAACACAATTGCATTTAACCTCCAACCGGAAAGAAAAAGAAAAAAGAAATAGCCCTCTTAGGTAAGACTACATGATATAGATCACCCTCTCATGTCTGAGAGATTTCTAGATTAAATTAGACTACGTAGATGTGTCCTGCCCGGGATTGAAACAGTGTGGTTTTGTAGGGTACATGCTGTACATTAAAATAACTATCTGTGCTAATGTGTGTTGTTTTACATATGAAACTAAAATGCTAACTTCTTTTTTGACTGGATTGATGACCTGGAAATATGCATGTTTCTTTACCTCCCTTTTCCACCCTCTCTTTACTCACAGGTCTTCTGTATCTCCTACGCTTTCTCTTACTCATCGTTCCCTTGCTTTCTCACTCGCTCTCATATGAGGAGGATCAGCAATGCTAACAAATGCTAACAAATGCTAACAAATGCTAGATATGAGATAATCATGAATCAACTGTACAATGTTGTAGAGCTCCCCTCTTTATGTGTGGCATTTCACACAAGGGGCCACTGTGTTCATGGAAAATAGTGTTTGTGTGTTTGTGTGGGCGTCTGTGTGTGTGTGTAAGTGCGTGATTATTTTACACTTGGCAGCATTCATAAGGTGCTGCATTAGCTACCGCCATCTGCTGGACTGTCCATGTTATTGCACCATGCCGGTATTAACAACGGCATGTATGAACAGGCCCAAGAAGTAAATGTCCCTGGGGGCAGCTGCATGTGTGAATAGAGAACATCACATCAACATCATGTGCCTGCATGGTAATGCAGGTCATTTACCAGGAACAATGTGTGAAAAGGGCTTGAGTAATATGTGTGTGTGCGTGCGCTATTGTAATGCTCACCTATCCAGACTCTGCGGAGGGCCAGATGAGTGTGGAGGAGGAGGAGGCCCGGAGGATAGCCGAGATGGGGAAGCCCATCCTGGGGGAACACAGCAGGCTTGAGGTGGTCATCGAGGAGTCTTACGAGTTCAAGGTAGGATGCAGGAGTCAGCTTAGGAAGGATGTGATGGTCTAGGAAGGTAGGATGTAGCGTAGTTGGTTTTGAGGATGTAAGATTTAGTAAATTGTAATACAGGTTATCAGGATATGTACAGGCAAGCACACAAAATAAATGAACACAACTAAAATAATTGATATTAATAACAATATTTTGCTATATAGATATTTAGTAAAGCAGTATTGACCAGAGGGCGCAGAGTTTTAGTTATTGCGGGCCCCCTACTCATTAGGCTGACTTTTATAAATAACTTGGATGGGTTGGCAAGTGCATGCCTCTCTGCCTTAAGTGAGACATTAGCCTTTGACCTTCCCTCAGATTGAAGAATACACTCCTGAGATGTAAATGAGAAAAGCAATCATCCCCTAGTGTTAATACTCACCTTCTTTAGAGCTTCTTTGATGAACTCAGCAAGCTGTCGTGTGCTTCAGCGGAGTTATGTAGCACCCTGTTATACTCCTGTCTTGCACTAGTGAGCCATGGTATTGGACCTATAGTGTCAAGCTCTAATATGGCTTATTAAAACTCACTGAGGTGAGCTCAATGCACCAGCTAAGGGCATGTACAAAGGTATGCCTTGCTTGACATACACAGTGTGGTGCTTAGAGGGATTCCCTAGCTAGCTTTCTACCGCGGGTGGTTCCTTCACACTTAATAATTCACATATGTGTGTATCGGACGTAAACGCACGGCACAAACCAATAAGCTTGTGTTTAGTAGAATTGGTTGAATGTGCTGCTGTGGTCATCAATACATCACAGACTCGCCATGTGACTGCGAATACATAGTTTTCATTTTCTTAAGATACTGATACATAAACGATGTACATGTTTTATTTACATTTGCAGAAAATATGGTGATTGGATTTTTAATGAAGAAAGCATGAATTTACCTCAAATGTCCTGCTTGCAGCTATTTTATAGTAGAGAGCATTTAAAATACTTTACAATAGAAAAGTAATGTTGTTGCTGGCAATTTTAATGGCTGTTGTTCAACTTACATGTACATGGATGCACTTTAGTTTCTGTCTGGCATGACCTTTGTGGTGACTAGTGTTATTAATATCATCACATCTCTCATAGAATCCACCAGGTTCCCCCTCTCCCTGCCCTGGAAGGTTAATAAGGTTATTGGGATGCTCTAACACTATTAAGGCGTCTACCTATAGTAGTATTACAGGTTTTTAAGAGGTCATAGAGCTTACTAAATGCATAATTAATTTATATAATTATTAAAAAGTATAGTTCTAATTCAAATGAACAGAGTTTGTTAATTATGGATATTTCAAGCTCAGAGCTTCAGGCCCCCTCCCTTCACATTCATACAGTATCACCAGTTAAATAAAGAGACTAACCCAAGAAAATGAAGAACTCGACAGAAGAATACACTGATATATAAGGGGGGAAAACAAGACACATTGTGTTCTGATCCTCTTTGCTCCAACACGGCAGCCATCCATTTGATTAGCAGGCCTATTGACCCATGCTTGAAAGATAATTGGCCTTGTCTGCTGTGATTTGTGGGCACAGTGAACCAACTCCATGGCAATAATGCAATTCAAAATGAGTGCTTTTCAGTGCACTCACAGATCAATGTCAGTGAAATGAAATGGTCTGCTTGCCATATGCCATATGGTGAGAAATGAGAAAGCTTTTGGTGACAGAAACTATTTCACTGAGATTGGAATTTACATGTGGGCGGGGGGGGGGTTAATAGAGCGTGTGTGTGTGTATTTTTCTAGAATGCTGATGTGTGTTGAACGTAATATTTGGTGAATATGATAACGGTATACACGTCCACCTCGTAACAGCGCCTTTACACTGATTGATACTGTCCCTGCCTTCTAATTGGCTGCTGACCAACCCCTGTGATTGGCAGAGCACCGTGGACAAGCTCATTAAGAAGACCAACCTGGCACTGGTGATTGGCACACACTCATGGAGGGAGCAGTTTGTGGAGGCAGTCACCGTCAGCGCAGGTGAGGATTGTGTGAGTGTGTGTGTATGAGATCAGTTGTGTGTGTGTGTGAGAGAGAGAGATCAGTTTGTGTATGAATTCAGTTTTATGGGTGTGTGTGTGAGAGAGAGAGCGTTTTCTGTGTGTGTGTGAGCGGGCGTATGTGAGATCAGTTTATCTATGTGTGTATGACTTCAGTTTTATGTGTGTGTGTGTGTGTGTGAGAGAGAGAGTTTCATCTGTGTGTGTGCGTAAGCAATGAGAGAGTGAGCTCTATAATAAAAGCATCCTCTCCATATCCTGAGACACATTGACAAAGATGATCATTTTATGTTTGTAATTTTTATATCACAAGATATAAAATATTAGAAAATATACTTTAACAACCTCCTCCAAATCTCATTTCATCATTGTCAGTATTTTCTGTGTAAGACTTAACTATTCACTTAAAGCATATCTTAGGTTCAATTAGAGTTTTGTTTTTGATTTGTGTTTTGCTATCATTGATATTTAAGGGGCCACACATCAGCTCACAAGTTGTGGTACATGTCCTCCTGCACTCATTTGAACAACTCAGGGTGTGAGTATGGCTATGTCATGGCACAGAAAAGCAGAACGCTTCAGATTCCTGGAATAGTGTTGGAGTTACAATGCAACAGCACCCTCTTGTGGAATTACATTTATATTCAATTTTGTTTGACTTTGAATCTGGACAGTGAGTTGTAATTGTAGCTTTATGGACTAAAGGAAAAGTCCATACAAAAGCTCTTATTGGCCGTATATTACATGTAACGGTATAGTAGTCAGCTTTTGTAAGCTAATACACTTGTCAAATTCACAAAATATCTCCTCGTATTCTGATATCTTACTGTTCTCTGTGCGTGCTGAAAATCGGGTTAATCTGGTACTTCTACAAAACCCTGGCTCCGTAAAAAAGGGAACACAAACAAAATGGCAAACACCGCTCACAAAAACAATGCCACTTGGCTTTCCAATGCGTTTCAATGTGAGGGGGCGGAGCTTCCGAGGGAGTTTGTTTTGATTTGAGCTCAAAATTAGCAAGCGTTCTTGAGAATGACTAACCCTGCCTCTGAGAGCCTTGCTTTGTAACAGCAACAGTCTGCTAAATGACAAGCGCCATTCTCTCGATGTGGGAATCATATAAATAAATAATGAACAATTCTGCTGTAAGTTACTGTACACTTCGAGATACAGCCTCCACTTCCACCTGTATCCAGGCAACGACGATGATGACGATGCCGCGGAGGGCCGCGAGGAGCGGCGGCCCTCCTGCTCAGACTACTTCATGCATTTCCTGACGGTGTTCTGGAAGGTTCTGTTTGCCTGTGTGCCACCCACGGAGTACTGGAACGGCTGGGCCTGCTTCGTGGTGTCAATCTCGGCCATCGGCCTCCTCACCGCTGTCATCGGAGACCTGGCCTCCCACTTCGGCTGCACCGTAGGGCTACGAGACACCGTCACCGCCGTGGTGTTTGTGGCCCTGGGGACCTCCATCCCAGGTGGGGGCGCTGTAGCCTCTCTCCATCAGCACTACGTCACAACTCTGTGCTGAACGTCTGATACACATACCCGTTTAGCTCAACACAGACTCTCTGGGAAGTAAAAGTGTCGATTTTCATTGGCTGTTAGCATTGTCACTTGGGGTGTAATGGTTCTGAAACCGAGACCGAAACCGCAATACCAACATCCACGGTTTTGTGTCGTGGTTCCAGAAGACAGAACCGCGGTCTGCACACACTTGCCCCCAACGGCAGGTGCAGCCTGCTCGTGTATACTCGTGTATACGTTGCTACTGTAGCAAAACTAAATTGTATTCCAGAATTAACACTAGATTAGAACCACTGATCCTTTCTACATTTACCAAAACACAACACCAAGTGACGCATGGGAGTAGGAACAGATGTGTTCTCATTCATGGATTAACCAACCCCCGTCACTACGATGTCGGGTTTGCAGGGATTGTGGCATCGAGTCTGTTGCCTTCCCATTTATACTAGGCTTGCCTACTCAAACTAAACAATGTGAAATAATATCACACTTAATTTAAAATCATCAATGTGTAGCAAATTCAGTGTAATTATGCTGAGAAATGACGAAGCAAGCAGTGTTACGCACACGCGTTCACAGACATGGAAATCTGCTATAGTACAGTCGCTGTGTGGGTGGGTTTGGCATGTCATAGCACTTACGTTGGCTTTCATGTGGCTCTCACACATATCGCTATGAGGTGTGTCAATATATATCCATGATGTCCACCAAGGAATCAAAACTGTCTGAAACTATCGGTTTATTTTTAATTCTGTGTCAGGCTGGTGTATCTTATGCCATCGTGGTACTGTAAGTGGTTCCAAACTGTTCGTTGGGCTTTGCCTGTTTGCAATGGTGCAGGAGAGATCTAATTTTATTAGGAGGGGGGACGAAACTGTGAGGAAAAGGTCTCGACTTTTAAGCCTGTACAACTATGCTTGAGTTATTTTGCGGGATTTGTGTTATTATGAAAAATGTAATGATGGGAAAAGCCAGCCAAGAGGCCATGAGTAACGATGTCTAGAACTCGCTACAAGGCACACCACAATACGCATTACAAGGCACACCACAATAGACTATTACGCATATTGCCATAGCGTCCTTGAAGTATTGGAGGGTAAGATTTATGTAATTTATAGCTGCCACACAACTGGCGTGCCACCGTTACACACGGTCATGGACTAGGCTATCAATACTGCTTACCATCATATGCCATTAGATATGATCTCCCTATTGAAAAAAAAGGAGGTAAGCTGCTCTCTATCTGAAATATGCCCCTTCCTAGAACTGTCAATGTACAATCCTATGTTATGAGCTTTTAGGGAAAACGCTGACATGGTTTTACATCCTCCAAGTTCAGAGGGGGTGTCGAATAGCCAAAAAAGCAAGAGGAGTTACCAGCATAAACACACACATGATCAGGACATCGAAAGGATAGTATCTGAGGTTCCAAAGCCCAAACTACCTTTACTGTACGGTACAGTAAAGGTAGTTTGGGCTTTCCTGTTGTGCGAGTATAAGCTCCAGATCCGTGTGAGAGAAATCCTGGCACTAAAGAATAGTCTAAAACAAGCCAAGATGATGAAGATGAGGGCTAAAGGAGGACAAGCTAAACATTATCTTAAAATAAAACAATGTAGGCTATTTGGACATTCTTGTCCCTGTAGGCTACATGTTAGCCTACATGTTAGGCTACATGTTAGGCTACATGTTAGCCTACATGTTAGGCTACATGTTAGCCTACATGTAGGCTACATATTAGCCTACATGTTAGCCTACATGTTAGGCTACATGTTAGGCTACATGTCATTCACGTGAATTGACCTTTTTCCACTCAGGCACTAAGACCCATTGGTTATGGTTGCTAATGTTCCACAAACTTTTGTAGCTTGTGAGCCATTAGATATTCTCTCTCGTATTCCTAATAATATTGCAGTGTGCTTCTTGCCAAATTAGTCTCCCATGTCACTCTTTAGTAAAGGATAAACTATACCGTACTACCGGTGTTCACAACATGAGACCCAACACTGGCTGCAAATGCTATTCGTTACAGAATAAACATAAACCGTTACAACAGCCAAGTACGTAGCCTGTAACGATACTAAAGGCCGAATGCTTATTTTGCGATAGGCTACTATAGCCTACCTTTAACAGCCGTGTGTTTGTTAATGTTGTTCAAGTTCAGTTCAGCCGACTCCCACAAGCTTTTAATTCTTTGTGACTTTGGATTAGCCAACTGTGTTTTCTGGTTTGAAAATAAGACGAGCTCCCTGTTTTACGGTACAGTACACTAGTCTGATTCTGGCATGATATCTCGTTTGAATGGAATGACAAATGGATAAGGGTGCCCAAGCATTTATTTAGCGGTATAGTGCCCTGTGAACATGAATGCTAAACGTTAATCTACCTATTAACCTATCTAATGGCGTACTAGTAGTCTAGTCCCGCTTTTAACCCTGATCGTCCCGGCCTTTCTGTGTGGAGTTTTCATGTTCTTCCCGTGTTTGCGTGGGTTTCCTCTGGGTCCTCTGGCTTCCCCCACTATCTAAAAACATGTTAGGTTCACCCTCCAGCCAGTGTCATGGGACCAGTGACACTGGCTCTTATCTGGAGTTGGTCCCCGGGCGCTGCACAGCGGCTGCCCACTGCTCCCTTGAAGGATGGGTTAAATGCAGAGAATGAATTTCACTACATGTATGTGTATGTGACAAAAAAAGCACCTTAACCTTTTACCTTTAATAACTGCTTTGTTTGTGAGACATCAGGTGTTGCTAAGGAAAATCTGGTAATCTTAATTGGTTATTATTGACACTTGATTTACAGGTGGGAAATTATCTATGATTTCTATGTAAGGTTATACAGTACTGGAATAATTATATATTTGGCAGAGAAAGACGTGTTGTGGTCTGACTAACCTTTTATTTGTTTACAAAGGCTATCTGAGCTGGCGCCGTTAGCATAGCATAGTGCATGTGTGCCACACAGATAATGTTTTGCTGAGAAGCTGGTGCACTTTGTGTGTGTGACCTCTAGTGTGACATCTAGTGGCAGAAAGTATAGAAAAAAATAAAAGAACATAGTCTTCTCTATGTAATAAACGGCAGGAAAAAAAATATTTTTCACCCCTCAAAGAAAATAAAAAGAAACCGTGGCTCAAAAACCAACGTATGAGCCGAACTGTGGATTTGGTGAACCGTTGCACCCCTAATTGTCACTCACCAGTGGCCATGGGGACCTCCAGCCCACGTGGGGGCACTGTGATAGGCAGTGGCTAGTGCTAGTGGCAGGTGCATGTGAATGAGAGCATGTATAGTATTTAGCACACGCTTGTAGCCTTGGAAAGCTTTACTAGTAGCCTACATGTAAGTAGATGATTAGGTCATACGCCAGCTGACAAACAATGCTGACAGCAGCATGTCACCAGCCAGAGCCATGTAGAGAGAGAGTTGCACCATCTCAGTTCACTACATTCAGAG
Organism: Forbesichthys agassizii; assembly: GCA_026546735.1. Taxonomy (NCBI): domain Eukaryota; kingdom Metazoa; phylum Chordata; class Actinopteri; order Percopsiformes; family Amblyopsidae; genus Forbesichthys; species Forbesichthys agassizii. The sequence continues at coordinate 1,152 of JAODLL010044801.1, read as the reverse complement.
CCATGGACGGTCACATGGTTCATGGAGAGGCAAAACCTATGGCAAAATAGTTCTGAGAAGTACTTGGCGGGCATTTGAATACAGACATATAACTTCATTTTTGGTAATTTGTAGTGAATAAATGCACCGATTTACCTTTAAAAGAGAATTTATAAGGTACTTTTAGTATTTAGGCTAACTTGCGGGAAATACTTTAAGGCTCTGTTGCTGTGGAAAAACGGCTGAACGGTTGAAACGCACTTTAAAGTGGTACCAAATGCTCAAGTTTCCTGCTTTATGTAAGGCCTGATTGTGAACTGTCTGTAAAACTCTAATGAATGGTTCGTTAAGTCAATTACTGCACAATAAGTACTGTGAATTAATGTTTCTCAATATGTGGCTCATGATGATTTATATGATTTCATTTGAATATTACTAGTCACATGTTGCATATTAAAACTAACTTGTAGGTGTGTGTGTGTGTGTGTACGTGTGCGTGTCTGTGCATATGTGTGTGCGTGTGTGTGTGCGTGCCTATATGCACGTTTGTAACTGTGTGTATGTGTGCGTGCGTGCGCGCCTATGTGTACGTCTTCGTGTGCCTGTGTGTGCCTACGTGCGTGCGCGCGTGTGTGTGTGCACGTGCCTCCAGACACCTTCGCCAGCAAGGTGGCGGCCACCCAGGACCAACACGCCGACGCGTCCGTGGGCAACGTGACGGGCAGCAACGCTGTCAACGTCTTCCTGGGCATCGGCGTGGCGTGGTCCGTCGCCGCCATCTACTGGGCGGTCCAGGGAAAGCCCTTCCTGGTCGACCCGGGCTCGCTGGCCTTCTCCGTCACACTGTTCACTGTCTTCGCCTTCGTTTGCATGGGCGTGCTGCTGTTCCGCCGGCGGCCCTCCATCGGCGGGGAGCTGGGCGGGCCGCGGTCCGCCCGCATCCTCACCTGCCTGCTGTTCTTCGGCCTGTGGTTCCTCTACATCCTCTTCTCCAGCCTGGAGGCCTACTGCCACATCCAGGGCTTCTAGACGGGCGCAAGATGGCCGCCCGCGCAAGTCCTCAACAGCAGCAGCAGCGACAGCATGCGCGCGCGTGCACACACACACACACACACACACACACACACACACACACACACACACACACACACACGCACACACACACACACACAC